>JAFIRS010004732.1:0-76233 GCA_018342105.1 Gonioctena quinquepunctata
ATGAATTACATAAAATAAAATTACTCATTTCAATGTTTTTTGGTTCAGCTGTTTTATTAACAATACCGGACAGTAAAAAACCAAAATAGTACAAAATTTTTTACTGTAACTGGAAAAATTCTACGAAATTTATAAAAAATAGGCTTTCGCCCTCAAAATGCTAATGGTCTATGGTTTTCATTAATTATAAAAAGGAAAAGTGTACCATTCAGAGAATAGGTCTGAAAAAAGTTTGGGCGAGGGAAAAAGACATTGCCAAGTATTTAAAATTGAAAATTACGAATTATATACGGGGCCCTGTTTTCCGCCGATCCCCCGCAACAATTCTTGTTGATCCCAAAGGTGACATAACCACGTTAAAACGCCAACGGGGTTTTGGAAATCTACTACAGTCGCTGGGGATATATTGATGAATCAAAGGGAAAAAAAGCGACATTAAAATAAAATTTTCCAAATGCAATACAGGACATACCTCGGGCTACCAACGAATTTAGAAATGGAAAATCGCGAAAGCCGTCTACTTTCAACGTCGACAAATTATAAATTTTCCCAAAAAATTAAGTATTCAGCAATAAAGGGTTCTCCAAATTGTTTTATTCAATAATTGCACATTAAACTTCAATTAGATACATACAGACATTTATAGGGCCTATTTCTGTGTACCTTTAGAAAAAATAAAAAAATATTTCATTTTGGGTTTAATTTATATTTTAATTCTGATAAAAAACCCATTAGCGGCGAATTCGATAAGGGGAAATATCATCAGTTTATTTTTTTTTTCAAATTTTTTGCAATGAAATGCATGTTTTAAACGTGAACGATATGTTGTCATAGAAAAGTATAGAAATGAAACTCGCAACAAAATCCCCTTTTGCCTCGTAGGGTTGCAGCCCCCTTTGGCTCGTGCTGAAAATTTTCCCTCTCGTGCAAAATGGGCAAAAAACTCATTGCATAATATACTATTTCGTTTGGGTTTTTTGACAATTTCTATACGATGCTGTAATGTATTGTCTATAAAATAATGGATCCCGGATGCAATTCTACAAAAAATGATTAACATGCTTCGAGTGCCGCATTTTGTTGTCAATCCACAAAAATAATGGTGGTCGTCTCAAGGGTTTGGGTGTTTTCGAATGAAAAGTGCATTTTTTTTCCCAAAAACCCTTGCGCTCCGATCGACCTTACATACAGTACTTCTATTCAGAAAAAGGTCTAGGGAAAACCTTTTTTTATGAAAATATTGAAAAAATTTAACGTTTTTTGGGGGATAGACCATCGGGGCAGTCCGTTCCCGACTTTGTAGAAAAAAGGGTCAAAGGAAAAACTTATCGAAGGAATTTATTTGTTTTGGGCAATCATCAGAATTTGGTTGATTTTTTAAAATTCACATTTTTTCTGAAAATCAATCGTTAGCTTGACTGATTTCAGAATATTAATTTTGGGCATGCACGGCAAAATCAACATGTATTTTTTTATCACAAAAACTGGTGGACGAAGTTAGGAAAAAATCTACTATTCATATCTTAAAATAATCTGATAACGCCCTATTCCACTAAAAATAGATACCGTTTGTTTTGTACAGTTTATCATCAGTTTTCTAAGTCCTCGTTGATCCCTAAGCTGTTTGCACTTCAATATTTATGTGGATCACGATGGTTTACAGGATAACTACATCTGAATATGTTTTCATTCAATTATTGGAAATCGGTATTTCTTTATTCATTTTTTCATTATAAATGGAAATCCAAACAACAATTATTTCAGTCCACAAAATTATTATTTATCAAGAACATTTTGTACCTATTTCTGAACTTATTTCCCAAGTAGATGTGTTTCATGGGAAACTTTCCACAGTTCATGAGAAGAGTTTTCACTCACCGGAAATAAAAACCATTCTGAGGGTTTCACAACTCAATAATAATTTCTGCTGATCTTTAAATGGCAATCATACCACTCTATTGATTTGCGTAGGCCCTCTATTAAATTTTTTAATTTTCATGGGGTTGCCAAAGTCGGTCATAATAGTCATATATTGTATTAGTGTCTATTAGCCATATAAAACCCGGGAAAAAAGCAACACGAGGCGCAGGCCAGTTTTTTGCTTTTTTGGAATATTTCATTCTGGTTTCTATGACAAATGGTTTGATTATTATTGAGTTTAGATTCAGATCATAAGACACGGGATATGACGTTTCCAGACATTAAAAGGGGGCTTATTTTTCGATCGACTGGAACAAATTTTGGGCTCAAAATACCATCCATCAATATCTTGATTAAGTTCAGATGAACAAATTGGTTGAGGGGTTTTTCAAAGGGCCCTGTTGAAACATTTAAGAAAATATCAATCTCTCATTATTATAGCTATAGTTCCCAAATTATAGGTTATTTGATAGAATTCATGAGGCTGCACACCTTTCATACGAACGTTTTTTTCTCTAGGATGTACATACAAACAGAAAATCCTTAATGATTAATTTTCAATAATTTTTGTGTTTGTCCCTGATCCATTTCAGGGAGATAATCAAATCCAGTGGCTGTCCTCGAGAAGGAAGGTAAAAAAAAGAAAAAAAAAAAGGGATGGGGTGAAGGACAGACAACCTCAGTCCCCTCTTACGACTAACCGACGTGGTTTTTAACTCAATATCAATTTCTCTCGATAACTCTCTCAACCATACTAAAATTTAATTTCAAAGCTTAAAATGACGTCATTACTAATAAACATAAATTTGTAAATTTGACACATCGCCACAACGTGATCATGATAGCACGCTGTCTAGCCGTTGAATAATTTTCAAAAGTTGAATTATACCAAAGTTAGTAAAAACTTTCTTTAATTTGAACTAACATTATAAATATGATTCTTTGAACTAGGAACATCAACACATCTTAGAATGCTCACAATTTTACTTCAATCAAGAATCAAAAATGATTTTTTATTCTCATGACGGGTACTGGACAATCTTTTATATTTGTACTCAAAATTATATCATATACATTTTAGATAGGCCTGAAAATAGGCCAAGCCGAAAGCGCTTTGCTTAAATATACAAAATTTTACAGAAATACAGAACTTTAATTATCGATTTGGAATCGTCGTGTACCCAGCAGTTTTGAATTTCTAATGATGAATGTTTTCATAACGATTTTGAAAGACCAAATGCTCGGAAAAACGGATTTTCACCCCTGATTAGACAGGAAATAGTGATGTTCCTAAAAGAAATTCTGGTTTTATTAAATATTACGTTGGGACCATTTCCATATCTAATTTTAGAAAACGTGGGTCGTATTGCTTCTTTGGTTATGGGAAAAAGCGGGAGAGTTTTTTTTTCCAAATCCTTTTTTGAATATGTGGAATCTTCCAATGAAAGACATCTGAACATTCACACATGAACGAAAGAAAATTCTTGAAGAACTCCTTTTGTATCTTTAAAGCAATTTTTTGTGAGGTTCGAAACAGGATATTTCGTGCAACATCTTTAGATCACCAACAGATGTCAGTACAGGCCAATCCACCACCAACACCAAAAGTCAAATAACAAAGAAACAAGCCAACCTGATGATTGGAAAACCATGAAACATCTGTGGGGCGGATGGTGGAGTTCCTTGGAATTGAAACGAAGCTCTCTTTCTTCTGTTATTTGTTTCCTTACTCCCAAAAGCACTAGGTTTGACTTTTGGTGGATTGGCTTATACTAATATCTGTTGGTGGCCCTTTGATGTTGCATGAATTTCCCCCTCAACTCCACAGTACTAGGTTGAGTTCCACTCCAGCAAATAAAAATATCGCATCTTTAATTTTTTTGCAATTACTGTCCAATAATGGGGGTTTTAAAGGTTTTTTGTGGTGTAGGGTTTTTCCTCTTCTTGGAGAATTTCCCAGCTTTCGTTAACGAAATAAAACAGTAATTTAAATTCATTTATATATATATAAATATATATATATATATATATATATATATATATATATATATATATTTTGAATATTTCAATCCATACAATGGCTACTTGACTAAATTGCACCCATCGATTGGAATATTCTGTTTTCAATAAATCGCATCTTCAGAATGTTTTCATACATTTTTAATGACAGCGTTAAAAATTTTCAGAATATAAAAACAATAATTAGAAAATGCGACTACCTAAAATTTTATCTTTAGAAAGGAAAATAGTTTAAACAATTGCTCGGTTCCTTTGGGGGTGGTTAATTTCTCTTTGAAAAAAATCCGTGTTGCGGAAAACTGGAAAAAAGGAAATTTTTTCAATGTGTATTTATAAAAATAAAATTTATCATGGGGGTTTATCATCAATGAAAAATAAATTGGACCATTCCCTTTTCATTGAGGCAAACAAAAGGTGAAAATGCTAAAAAGTCAAGTGTGGTTGCTCGATAAAACAGTACTCTTTTCAAATAAAAAAAATAGTTATTTATTGAAAAATTCACCCAAGCTCGAGTGTTTACTTTCTTGAGTGTTTTATATACTAAGAAGATAAATCGATAAACTTTTTTCCCACTGGTAATTATAAACAGAAGACTTTTCCTAAATTAGGGCTAATTTGTGTTTATGACGTTGCTAAAATTTATAAAATATGTTGTTCGGAAGGTTTGAATTTTTTTAGACAAATGGTTTGTTTTTTTTGATTTTTTTAAGACTCCGTTTGAATTCCAAGTTTTTTTTTTAATTTCATGAAAAAGTAGTATACTACAAGGGAAATATTCGAAGAGGCTCAAAAAACAAGCTTTTTTTTTATTGCCGCAAACCCAAACAATTCGTGGATTCAAGGGGGGAGAAAAAAAGGCTTCGGATAAATAAACTGTTTTATGCTAAAAGATCTGTTCTTATGACCCCGAACTAGGTTTTCTTGACTTCTAAAACTTTTGGGAACGAAAATTGATTTTATAACACCCCCTGGATCAATGAATTGTGTCTGTTTGAAATAAAAAAATTTCTTTTTTTGGTAAAATATTTTCATTTTTTTTCGGGGACTTTTGGAAATAATTTTTTCTACTTTATCCATTCTCCCTACTATATTGAATTACTTTTTCACTGAAATTTGGGTTAAATTTGAAAAATTAAATGTTTTTCCCTAAATATTTTGATACTAATTGACATCAATTGATTTTAACCCAACAATTTTGGTGAATAGAACACAACAAAATCCCTAGATTCAAATATTTGGGGAAATTTTCTTCATTAAAAAAATTAGCTCGTAAAAATTTCCCCCCCTTTTTTCCGAAAAAAAAAAAAGGAGGAGGTTCTCTATCGCCCCTTTTATATATATTTTTTATGATAGATAATTTTAAACCCCCCTTTTTGTATATTTGTTTCCCCTTTGGTTTTTAAAAAAAAAAATGTTTGTTCAAACCAAATTTTTTTTTTAACCGTTCTACCCCCTAATTTTATTTGTTTTCCATTTGATTTTTTTTTATTGTGAGGGGATGCTTGTAATTTCCATTTGAATTTGGAAAAAAATTTCCCCAAGGGTAGAAAACTAAAGGGGTGATTTATTAATTTTTCACCTGGAAACCCTTTCCCCAGGCAATTAAAATTTTATTTCTCATTCCGGGATAGGGTAATATCTCTTTTTTAAAGAAAAAAAAGGAACCGGATTTTCAAATTAAAAAAATTTTTAATTCCTCATTCAATTTGGGAAAAAAAATCTTCCCCTCTTTTTTTGTGGGGGTTTTTCAAAAATTTTTAACCGGGGCATTCTTTTCAATTCGTGCGGGGCTAGTAGGCTCTTCAACATTCTGTTTAAAAACGAAAATTTCAACGAAATGTCAAATTCGTTTCTTCATTATTAAGCTTTTGTTTGGTATTCTTAAAGAAATTTGTTTTTTTTTTTTTTTGGAAGAAAGGAAAATTATTCGGAACAAATGCATTTTCTATGGTCAAAAATGGAAAAGGGCGCAAGCTCGACGATTGTATCTGGGGTTTTATCAGGACGGGGTACCCCCTCCACAAATTTTTTGTTGTCAACCCGTTTGCGGAAAAGGGTCATTTAAAAACAAAACGGCTGCGAGCGCCCTCGAAAAGACGAAAGTACTGAAAAACAGTTCTCCGGTTAATTCGGATCCCCGCAAAACTCGAAAAAATTTAACATCTGAATGAAAAACTTCACTGATTTAAAAATTTTTAAAAAAAAAGCAATTTATCCGTTTCCTATTCAACGTGTCGGTCTACCTGAGACTTTTTTTCGCGCCCAATTTTTTTCCATTGAAATTTTTTTTTTTTTAAATGGGGTTTCGTTTACTGGGGTTTTTGGAAGACGTGTACGTTTCACCAATCATCTGGGTGGAAAAAACCCGGAATCTTTGGATCTTTCAGCATCGTTTTCGGGGAAATGTATGCTTGGGGTACTTGATCATTTAATCGGTCCATATTTCCCCACAACGACTAACAGGGGCCCAACCTTCTTTCCTCGGAAAGGGTCAGTTTAAATCCTTAAATTTTTTTTTTTGGGTTTCTCAGTCTTGTTTTTCCCTCCGTGAAAAATTTTAAAACCGAGGGAAACGAATTATACCGGCTTTAGACAATAAAAAAACGATTCTCTCGTTTGGACGTCCATCCTCTCAATGGTTCAAAGGTTTTTACGACGGTGCGGCAATCGTCTTCGGTGAATCGAAAGTTTGGTGCTCCCTTTTTTGACCCCGGTGCTGATGCGGAAAACCCGTGTGATTCGGTAATTTTCGCGGGTGTTGGGGGTGGGAAGTTTCCCCCTTCTACCCGCCAAAAAAGAAGGGGTTTTCCCAACGTTTTACTATTTTGAAAAGGCGTTTTGGCCGATGTGACGGCCTCTTTGAACTTTCGTTTAAAATGCTCCCTCGAGAACACGCTGTCTGGGCTCGTGGGCTCAGCCCAGGCGTGGTGGCGACCCCCGTTTTCGTTTCTCCACGTTGGTTTTTCTTGGCTCTCAATTTTCCGATAACGGCCTTTGTCTCTAAGGGTCCCCCGCTTCCATGGAACTTCATAAACAATTCTTACGATTTCTTTTTTTGTCAGGTTTGGTCTTGGTAGGAAACTCCGTAAAGTCTCCCGGTTAAAGCAGCTCTTGATTTTGAACTTTTTTCCGACCCCTTCTGATCTTCTCGGAACCCCCTGATTACAAAGGCGTCACGGCGTTTTGCTCTCCGATGTCTTCGTTCTCTAGTTGTTTCGTCCCTTCTCCCTGGGGGCCCGGGGGCGGAAACTTGCCCCCACCCGCAAAAATTCACGCCCACTCACTGGCGGGATTCCCGCATCTTGCACCGGCAGTCATATAAATTGGAAAGCCCTAAACTTGTCATATTACCTGAAGACGATTGCGATATAACATTCAAGCGTCTAAAACCTTTTAAATCCATTAAGACGATGGACGCCCAAAGGGTAATCAAGTTACCACTCGTCACAACCTTCAAACAATAAGAAATACATCAGGAATATTTGCCAATACGACAATCAATAGGCGAAGAGTTGAATCTTTATCCGTCGAGGGGAGGTCATTTTGAACATTCGTTTATTTGCCCTATTCTTTATTATGTTATTTTCTGTTATTGTTCTGGTTTAACGTTATTGTATTAGATGTTCTTGATAATGTATTAAAGAAGAAAAAATACGCGTTTAATTTTTTTTTAAAAGGCCCCCATACGAAAAAAAAAAAAGACAAGAGATTTTTTTACCCCTTGAAAAAATTCAAAATGGTTTTAAATTTAAATATCTGGTGGTTTTACCATTTTTTTTTAAAATTGGGTCTTCCGTATCGCGCCAATGATGAACATGAAACCCTTAATTGTATTCAAAAAAAAGCGCAATAACTACCTCTTACAATACCCAAATGCCTTTTCATATCTCGACCGGTTTTAGAGCAATAAAAAAATGGTCGTTTGAAAAACTTTTCCCCTTTGGAAAAAAGAAGCTTTGCGGACAAAAGTTATATAACAAAAAAATCATTATTTTTTTAGAATCACTCCCCTTTTCGCCTTATTCACTAAAAACCCCTTTTAATATCCCTTTTTTGACTAATTGACTCACTGTTGACTGATATACCCTCAACAAGAGTTTTGAATAATATTGAAAATGGTATTTGAGGTCTTTTTTCAAAAAAAATGTGTTTCAGATTTTTTAAATTCCTTCCAAAAAATTGAATTGTTTGGGGTAGTCGTTCAAAATCAAAAATTTTAAAGGGTCCATGGGTTTTATTAAGTTGATTGTTGTAATGACAAGTTAGTTTTTTTTAAAATAATCCAAAACAAGTGGTAGAATTGTGATTTCAAAAAAAAAAAAAACTTTTCAACAAAAAAAATTTAAAACCCACGAAAAAAAAAAAAGAAACAAAAAAATTTTAAAGAACCTTTTGGTCTCATTCTTGGCCAAAAAACAATCCGAAGATTATCAAATTACCCGGCGACTTCGAAAAAAGGGCGTTTAATGCACAAAATCGTCGTTAATGCTCTATTTCCTTCTTTGTTTTAATGAGTTGGATATGAACCCCTCCGAAATTGCCAAAACCAGTTGGCGATTTCTCTATCGATCATCTTGTGGTATAGGCCTAAAAATACACAAATTCAAATTTATTCAATTTTTTATATTTCAAAAAAAAATATTTTCCTCCTTTGGAAGAAATGGATATAAAAATTTCCGTTGATCCCAGGGTTTTTTTGAAAAACAACTCGTAATTAAAATTTTTCAAAAAATTAAACCGACGAAAAATATGAAACAAAAAAAAAAATAAATCTAGTCCCAAATGATAAATTGACTCCCAAACTAATGAAAAATAACTGATTTTTAGTCGGGGCCAAACAAACTTTTGAAGATTTATCTTAAAAATCATCAAAAACGCGGCGTCATTTGGTTATCATTTTACGCTTCCCTAATTCAATTGCTGTTTGTTTGGGGCCGCTCAAAATGTTACCATTGTTTAGGGGCCCTTTCTTTGACTAAAAAGGGTTTTTTTTTTTGCTTTCGTTATTTTTGTCGGGTTTTTTTTTGTTGAAAAAATTTTTTTTCTTTTGTTCCGTTTTCGTCGGGTTTAATTTTTTTTTTAAAAAATTTTTTTTTTTTAAATTTTTTTGACTAAAATCTACCAAATTCTACCTCTTTTTGATTACCCCTTTCCCACCTTATTCAATTTCCGTTAAAAATATGTTTCACTTTTTTTTTTGTAAAATTTTATTTTTGTTATTCTGGTTAGTTTATTTCATTCTCTGTATATAATTCCATCCTCTCATAAAATATACTGATTTTGCGGAACAAAAATGTAGGCGATTTATTTTACGTATGTGTTTTAATGTTCACTAGTAAAACAATTATCCCCTTTTTTTCTCCCGAAAAGGTTTTAAAAATTCTTTCGAAATCCAAAATAAGGTATCCCTATCTAAAAAGAATCCCAAATCAAGAAATAAAAAAGTTATGCCTGATAGAATCGGTTAACGGACCAAATTCGGGGGGTGAGTGATCAATATCCTTTTTTCTTCCCCTTAGGGAGGGATTTCACCCAAAAAATTCGAATGGGACCTTCAAAGCCCCCTCCATGAAAAAAAATTTATCGGAATCGACGCCCGAAAAATTTGCGGTAAAACCCAAAAAATTAGGGGAAAAAAAATATGGGGTAAATGAAAACCTCCCCTTTTTTGGTTTTCGGTTAAAAATGGCGATTAATGATCTCAACATTTCCCCCAAAAACACTAGTTGATTGAATAACTTGAAGAAATGATCAAAAAAAATAACAAAAAAAGGAAAGTGAAATCTCCGCGAAAAAAATCTTTCCCAAATGCGCTCTCCGGGGCCCGCCTGACGTGAAACGGGGGGCTTGGTTTTCTCGCTGATTTGTTTCAGAACGCTTGGGGGAAATTTCCGGGCGGAAGAACGCGCCGCCGCCCCCCCTCCACTATTTTCGCACGAATTAATCTGCTTTTGTTTTTTGTTTCCCGACTTAAATTAGTAACATTTTGTTCAGGACCTTGTTTTAAGTTAAAAGGTTCTTTTTTTTTGCTTTTTATTTCTTTTTCGCCCGGACTCATTTTTTTTAAAAATTTTGATTCCTTGTTGTGACGTTTTGGGAGGGACATTTTTGGAAAACTAACTTTTTTGATTACAATAGTTATTTTTTGGGCTTTTTTCCCCGGGGTAAAAGATTTTCGGTCCCCCAGTATATCTTTTAAACGAAAAAATTCAGTTTTTCAAAACCCTAAAATTTTATTACAAATTAAATTAGTTGGGTGAAAGGAAAGTGGTTTCCAACCGAAGTCTCAATCGCCTCTCCTCAGGGTTTTTCATTGGGAAAATGTTTCTTCCTCTCCCCTTCTCCAAAAATTCCCCCAGATAACCAACCTCCCGGTTTCTCCCCATTCAAAGGTTACCACAATGTCGGCAGAATCTTGGAAAAACCAAAAACAATTTTCCGAAAAAAAATCTCTTTTCCCCCAGTCTTCCGTAAAATGGCCCGGGGCGGGTTTTTTGAAAAACCTGCCGAATGTCCTGAATATAATGGACAGACTAATAGGCGATCTCAAAGAGTTTACAAATCCTTGCTTTCCCAAACGTAGGCCCAAGCACTATGAAGGATAGGTCACTAAGGTTCGCCCCCAGGCCAGGGAGAACCTGCAACGGAGTCATTCGTAAAACGCAGGGAAAAAATAAAATTATAAAAAAAATTTTTTCAAAACCTAAAAAAGAAAAATAAATTTTTCATTTTATTGATCTGGGGTTATTCTGGGAAAGATTCAAAAAAAATTTTTATCGCGGCAAACTTTTTAAACGTTACTCCGTAAGATCAAAAATGAAAGAATAATTTTTTCCAGTCTTTTTATAAATCTTTTTCAAAATGATTTTTTATCTTTTAAATTTTGTTCTGTTTTATCAAAAACCCAATGAATTTTTTAAAAAAAATTTTTTCGTTTCCGGAATTTACACCTGAAATTTTAAAAACAATCTCGGGTTGGGGTAAATTTCTTGGTTTTATTCGACAAAAAGACCACGCATGGAAAAGGTGAAAAAAAAGGGGAAAAAAATCCAAAAAACTCCCCATTCTGGACCGTCATGTTGTTTTTTTTTTTAAATTTTTTTAAAGGAAACGGAAAAATCCAAAAATTCCCCTCTTGAAACCCCCATTTTTTTTTTTTCTTTCTAAAGCATTGTCCCGGGATTATGTCCCCGCAAAATTTTAAAACAATCGGACGTTGAAAGGGGCAAAATTTCGCATTTTTGTTCGACGACGTCAAAGGGAACCGGGAAAAATGAAACTAAAAAAAAAAAGCTCCAAAAAAATCCGTCCCCAAAACCAAAATTAATTTTGAATGAGTCAGACCTAATCACAAAACCTCCCCATTTCAAATGATTATTATATATTTTTTTTAAAACTTCTTCTATTCGCATTGTGAAACCTTTTCCGCATCAGCACCTCTATATGAAACAAATTCTGTTAATTTATCATCAAGGGAACATTTTATCAGATGAGCAAATGAATAAGCTTCATGTTGGAAGGTTCTATTCGTGTACGCGAGTTCGGATTCGTTCAGTGGTTTGTATAGGCTTCAGAATCGATTCAAAATCTGCATATACTACAAAGGTACATTCATTTGTCTTCAGAAATTTTCAAACATTAATGTATTACCGGCAACCATTTTCCCAAATTCATTTATTCTGAAATCAGTTTGGTATTGTTGTACATACATGATTACAATCATGCATCTGGTGACGCAACAGTAATCGCTCATTCGAAAAGTACAATAAACATCCATCACAGAAATATTTTTGTGTTCATGAGCTGAAATTTGACTTGACACCAATCTTGAAGGATCTTTTATCCAACAATAATGACTATTTCCCACCTCATCTGTGATAAGCAATACATTGACATGTCTTCCGAGTTTTCTGAGAGTATCGCAAGGGCCCAATCACCTCATATTTGGCTCTCTTATTTTCAATCTTAGATTCCAAACCATAAACATTGACTGAAATATCATTCAAATACTCAAACATTTTTATACGTAATTTTACTGGAAAATCCATACCTGTTACATTCAAGACAGTCTCATAAGTGGATAGGATGAAACCTCCGACACTTTGTTTTTGTGGAAATAATGCAGATGGCACGGCCCATGCAAAGCAGCATTGGTCTTCATTTTTTATGTTGACAACACCTGTGCATCTCTGCAATGAATTCGGGAAGTTTCATGTATGATGATCCGGCAAGTGGACTGTATTTGTTTATGTTCACCTCAAGGAACATAATTTTTTCACAACTCCATCCTGAAAAAATAACTTTCATCAAACCTTCCATCATTTGCAACAATTATAACTCGCTCCTCAAACTCCGTACTTTGGGCAATTATAATGTCACGAAACGCATCGAATAATCCAGTTGATCGATCTTCTAAAAAAACACATTTAGGCAAATTATATATTTTGTCGAAATTATCCAGTGGTTGAATTGGTTTGTTATTGTAGAAAAACTACTTTGTCATTAATGAAAATCCTGAATTTCTTTCTCACAAATTTTGTACGTGGCTTCTTTCTTAAAAAAATTTTCAATCTCCTTTTCGCTTTGTTTTTTTTTCTTGTCATCTTATTTGAATTTTCAAAATCGCGCACTTCCTTGTCGCACTTTCACTAATTTGGTGTTATTCGAGAAAACTTATCAACTAACATATTTTAAATTTCTTATAAACTAAATACAATAGTTGATCATAATTATCTTTGACGTTTCTGTGTTCTTACTTTTCCACATTTTCAAATCTTTTATCTAACCATCTCTGTTCCCTGATTGGCTATTTTTATCAAGAGGTTTCTTGTTCTTCGATTGGCTATTTTAGTTAGATGCAATTTCATATACTGTATGTTCCAACCTTATAATTTTGTTGATCACATTTATTCCAGAATAATTTTGTAAATCTAGACTTTTTGTTGTATTTCAAACCATTATATGTTGTAATCTTTTTTGAAAATGCAAGAAAATGATTGCATTATAGTATTTGCATATCTTTACCTATCAATATTATACAGAGGCTTCATAAAGGAAAAATAATAAAAAAAAATGTAAAACAATATCTCATGAACTACTTACTATTGAATATTTATTATTTTTGTGAATATTTGAAGTTTTTTTTAACCTCTGAAATATATCACTGGTCCTTCCTAACATAACAATATATAAGTATTATATATAATATATATATATATATATATATATATATATATATATATATATATATATATATATATATATATATAATCCTATTAATCTAATAGTATCGAAATGATATTTACCCTCACGATATATATAACTGCCGAATGAACAGTAATTTTCCGGCAATTCAGGGAATAAAATGAACCACTCTTAAGAGCAAAGAAAACTGTTTTTCCTGAACACGGTTATCTGACTGACTCAGAAAGTGATTTTTCAAGTTTGTAAGCAAGCGCTATAACATCCGATTTCCCCTTGTTAAACCCTAACACAAAAATTGAATACTACGTGTCACTTGTATATTACCTAAGCTTCACGTTTGTAATAATCCCGGCAGTGATATTTAGCTTATTTTTTGAGGCTTGGTTACCCCTTCAGTGAAGACTTTTCGAGTGCCCCACTATATCTTTTTAAAACAGAAAAATAATTCAGATTTTCAAGACATCAATTACAATTTTATTACAAATATAAATTATTGATTGGAGTAGAAGAGGAAAGTGGTTTCCAACCGAAGTCTCAATCTGCCTACTCCTCAGGTGTTGTCACTTGGAAAGAAAATGATTTCTACCATCATCAAACGCGTTCTCCAAACTTCCAAAACTCAACAGATAACCAACCTCATAAGGTTTCTCTTCCCTATGTCAAAGGTGTCACCGACAATGTCGGCAGAATCTTAGAGAAACGCAACATAAAACAATTTTCACAGCAAATAATAAAATCTCTTAATTCCTCAGATCTTCCAAAGATAATATAGCCGCTGAGTCCAGGGCTATATATATGAAATACCATGCTCCGAATGTCCTAGAATATACATAGGACAGACTAATAGGCGAGTCATCAGCAGAGTTTACGAACATCAACTTGCTGTCCAACACTTGTACGGCACTTTTCAAGCACTATGAAGAGATAGGTCACATAATGGATTCCGACCACACTAGGACCACGGAGAGAACACTGCAAACGAGAGTCATTCGTAAAACGCTTGAGAACGAAATAAAAATTATAAAAAAAACTTTTATACAAATGCACTAAAGAAGAAAAAATAAATTATTTCATTGATTGATCTAGGTTATTCTGTGAGTAACAGATTCAAAAAGATAACCTATTTTGTATCTGCGGCAAGCTTTTGAATCTGTTACTCACAGAATAACCTAGATCAAACAATGAAAGAAATAATTTTTTTCCTTTTTAGTGCATTTGTATAAAATCTTGTCTTCAAGTTCAAGTTTGTAAGCAAGCGGCTTATAACATCCCGATTTCCCCTTGTTAAACCCTAACATAAAAATTGAATACTACGTGTCACTTGTATATTACCTAAGCTTCACGTTTGTAATAATCCCGGCAGTGATATTTTTTTCTCTGTTCCTTGAAATAGCCCTTTTCTTATACGACTTTTCTCGTTAACAAGATTTATATTTTTGGCTTTGTTTTCCTATTGTTTATGCTCCGCGATTTCCCTGAGCTTAAACAATACTAACAACTGGGCGTGGATACAGACGACAAAGCATCACCGTGTTTTCGTGTTATAGAATAACTTATTTCCCCCTAATCTAATCAACAACGTTTATTCACCCAAATCACCTTCTCATGTCGCGAAATGAATTATTCCCCCTGAATATGACTATAACTTGTGAAATTCGTGAATTTTGTTTTGCTTGGCACGTATTTTTAGGGACAAATAAACTTTTAATTCAGCGCATTCATCGCGGTCGATGTTCCGATTTGGTTAGTGCCTGAATCGGGACAGCGGGAAACAAGAATTATTGTTATGTGATTGGTTTCTACGTCAATTGCTCAAATTCGGCGTTTTCCCCGAATTTGAGACAATAGAAAATTTTAATTCACTGATTGAAGTGATGTAAACATTCGCGTCAGTTGTTTGCATTCGGCGTTTTCCCTGAACTCAAATAACTGAAAACATAACTCAATAATTATAATAACGGGCAAATAAAAGAACTATTTATGAAAGACAAGAACAAGAAGAAGGAAACACCTGCCAGAGCTCATGTGAGAATTGATTTCCGCGGGGACACAAAATGAAATTTTCTACTTTATATTGTTCAATTTGGCAAATAACTCATATATTTTTGCCCGTAAAAATAACCAACAATTGACTAAAATGTCAATACTACCCTAAATGTAACACTCAATCGATTTCACGAAAAGTTCGATTGTACCACCCAAAAACAAAATAAATCAATATTCACTCCGTAGTCTTCTGACCAACTTAAACGTTTCGGCAAATGCTCGAATAAAGGAAATTATAATAATGCAGAAAATATATTTAACTTCTCAGGTAACGAATTAAATCAAAGAAAGAATACTTTGGCAGAACTAAACTGAAAAATGCCACAGATAATTAAATGAATGAAATAATAATAATACAAGTAATAATATTTTAACTCCCGGCAAAATAATTGAATCGAATGGAATAATAATAAATTTAGAAATAATAAACTTCGAGTGCTTCAGCACACGGAGAAACCAAGCTCAAATACAAGTTATTCAATATTTCCACTTACGGATACCTCAACGCTTCTGGACCTCGAATATCTTTTCACAATTTTACGCTTACTCAAATTTGAACCGGACTTCGTAGCACAACAGGAATCAAGTAACAAGTATCAAGTGTCGATGCTAGTTTCCATCGTATCTTTTATAGATCCCGAATGTATGACCAAACTAGACGAAAAAGCCCAGTAAGAAAGCCGCGGTTTTTTGTCCGATGAACTGAAACTGGACGGAGAATCTGAAGGATGATTTCGTGCCTGATACAAAAAATGATTTGGTTTTTCCCATCGCGATCTTAATTTCTTTCTCGTCTTTTACAAAAACTATCACCGGAGCTTTTCACCCTTTTTATAAGATCTAGAGAAAAACTCTGTTATGTTTTATGCATGATGTTGACGTGAATTCCAGTAGCTTTGGGTATGTACCTTAATTTCTAACAGGGAATGGAATATTTCGCGGGACCGGAACCAATAGAAACCCCAAATAGGCAGGGACATACCAAAGTTAGATTGAATATTCTTTAGCCGTTCTCAGTATCAAAGCTCTAAAAAATGCTTCGTTACAACCTATAATAATGTTTTTTGAGGAGGTGAGTAGGTACATATGAACATTCATCCTAAGTTTTCTCTACTTTTGAAGTGGAAAATATATCAATTATATGTATGTATATATGAACTTCATTTGAAATGGGACTTCTTAATGTACAGTAATTCAGATATATACGTGTAGGCAAAATCATATGAATAATGGAACAAATTAGATCACAAAACTCTGAAATTATATATCCATGAATGAATGATGGATATTTTGTTGAACTGGTAGTCAGCTGAGTCTTTTCTGATACTTTTTCGATCGAAACTCGTTGATTGCAGCTTTCATAAGCCTCTGATAAGTCATTTTATGTCGAAACTTATGATTTGAAACGTAGGCACAGTAAAACCCGACTTATCCTGTCGTGACGCGACACATTATTACATATGAGTGGTTTTTCTTCAGTTGAAGCACGGATTATTATCCAAAATTGCAAAAACTACTCAAATTAGTTTATTTCGTGATTTTCTGTGCGAATTTGAGTAGTTTTGTCAATTTTTGATTATGAATCGTGCTTCAACTGAAGAAAAATGCCCCTTACTTGCATTGTAGTTAACTGTGGATCCCGTCGCGACAGGGATAAAGTCGGGTTTCACTCAGTGCCTACAGTTTCAAATCATAAGTTTCTAATCAGTAAAAATGACTTATCGAGAAGGAGAAGAGTCTATGGTAGCTGCAATCAACCGAGAAGATCTTACGATTGAAAATCAAGTATCAAGAGGTGCAGACATACCAGTGTGCACATTCATGATATATCCATCATTCGGTCATGGATATAACTTTAGACTTTTGTGATTTGATTTGTTCCTACGATTACTTGTATGATTTTGCCTACTTGTATATCTCTGAATTATTGTCATTGGGAAGTCCAATTCAAATAAAGTTCATATTGTGTAAGCTCACTATACCAATTATTTCAAATATAGCCATATGTAAACTGAAACTGAAGAATGCCAATATAATAAATCGATTTTCGATCGAAATCAAAGGCGGTCGCATTAATAGTAAAATTCATCTCTATTGGAGCCCAAAGGCGCGACTAGGTAATTAACGATTCTTCGACAACGGGGATAAAACATACACTCGTTAAGATCGCTTCTCAAAGAGACCGCTGTCACATTAATGACCCATTGAATTAACATATCATGGCGGCGTGTCAACTCAAAGGGGTACTCGCCGACACATAAATAATATTTTATTGTTTTCGGGCGGTATCGTTTGAATACCGAACGCTATATATATATATATATATATATATATATATAAGAGTCTCCCTAATAAGAGAATTCATTCAGAATCTAGTCGTCGAACGAGTCAGTCAGTACAGAGCAATTTCTGCTTCATTATGAAGCGAATAGAAGTGAAGTTTAATTTCAATTAGAGAAGATGAAGTTCATCTTCCTACGCTAAGAAGCGTAGACTCCGTACAGTTTATCTGAAGTAGCAAATTAATCAACCATATGCAGAATCATAGTGAAAGTGTAACGCATCAGAAATCATCTCAGTAATAACTAAATGAATGGAATTAATATTTATCAAGAAGCTAAATAATCATAGTACAACAAGTGAACGCGTAATATAATTCGGTAATAAAACGGAATAATTAAGTCTTAATTAAAACATTGTGTATTACTTCAGTGAGGGTAAGAAATCAAACTGTTTATTTGGCAAGGTATATATGTATAGTGTAATAAGAAAATATTTCATTATTGATTTCATAGTAGAAGAAATTATTGATTCAACAAAAGTAAAATTATTATCAATTGTTTAAAATAACTGAAGAACAGTTATTTTAATTGTCAGCACATATTGTTTCTCATATTAAATTATTGTTTATTCAATCTCATTTTGACTTTCTATACATTTTTTCAGTAAATTATACCAGGTGTATCAATAGTTGTTTTTATATATTAGAAAATACATATATATATATTATTACAAGTCCTAATTGTATTATTATTCCGAAACAATCTGAAATTGGTCATTGTACTGTCAAATTGAGTCCTCCGTTTCATTAAGTAGCAGCTATGACATTTGGTGTCCGGTGTCGAGGTGGATTTACAGAAAAATAATGTTTATATGTGATTTTCGCAAAAGATATTAAACTCAAATTTACTCGATGCAAATAAGAATGAAAATATAGTAAAAAATGTTTTTCTCGTAAAAATATGATCAGAATTTGTATAGTTGAAAGTGTGCATATATTGCAGTTTGCACTAAGGTTGTCATATTGGAAATTCATCTGGAAAAATATAATTAAAAATAATGTTTAATTGTTTTAAAAAAAAATTAAAAAAAACCTTTGGTAACGAATAAGGTCAGAAAAGTATTGAAAAAATTGGAAAAAAATTATAAGAAAAGCATTTAGGAAGTGATATCAGTACAGAGAGTTTGACGAGTGGAAAATCAAAACATATATAGCGTTAATACAAGGCTGATCTCAGAAAGTATTCGGAAAGGAAAGTGAAATTTTTTTTATTCAATGGGGATTTTTATTAAAATTATTAAATCATGAAAACCCCGACAACAGTGCCGTGGACTGGTAGGATTAACTATGAACCTACCATTACTATCAGTGTGGATAATTTACCTTCTTTTAATGGTACTACAGATATCAAAGATTTTATTTGTGAAATTGAGTATTTGGCAGCTGTAGCAAGATGGACAGACAGTCAAATAAGTTCCATAGTTAGAATAAAATTGACAGGAATCGCGATTATTTATAGATACAGATGAAAAATTAAAAATACAATAAATTGGCTTGAATTTAAAAAAAGGAATTATTGCAGCAGTTTAGAAGATTGAAATTACCTGGAGAAGAAGAAAAGAATTTTAAATTTTTCCATAAGATTGAGAGCATCCGCAGCGAAATTACGAAAATTTACAGTAATTAATAGGGTTGATGATGTATTGAAGCAAAAATTTGAGCAAGATTCCCTTGTGCAATTTTGTTTGGGATTGCTAGATCCTGTAAGGAAAAAAGTTTTATCTGTCAGTCCTGTCAGTTTAAAAGAAGCCATCAAATTAGCAGAAATGAAAGAATTAATTGAGACACTAACAGCTCAAACTAATATGAATTTTAGAAATTTCAAGACGAATAAAATAGTGTGTACACATTGCAATCGGAAGGGTCATGAAAAAGCAAATTGTAATAAGACAAATTGTGTATGCTACCATTGCGATGAATTTGGTCACCTCTCATATAGATGTCCAAATAGAAATAGCTTTCAAAATGATATATTAAGTGAATCAGGACCATGGTTTCCCGACTATGCTAAGGGAAACAGATTTAGAAAATTTGGAAGAATAAAGAAACCAAGAAAAAGGTTTTCTAACTATTCAATGGAAAATAGATTTCGAACTCAGGGGAGAATGAACGAACAAGGATTCATCAATCAATCAAATAGAAACCGATATCAGAATTTTGGGAGAGTAATTGACAGAAGACATACAGGAAATAGTTACGCGAATGGAAATAGTCCGAGAAAGTATGGAAACATGTCCGGATATAACAGGAATTTAAATAGAAAGAAGCAAGAAAGGAATATACTAACCTACGGTGAAGGTGAGGAACAGAAGAACGGTGTTAATTTAGATAACGAACATAATAATTGGCTAAAAGGTTTGGACGAAATGGGAAAAAAGTTGGAAAACATGACCATAATGATAAAACATTGGATGGAATTAAATTTTGACGAAAAGCTAAATTTTTCGAGGGAGTGCACGCCCAAAACGAATTGCCGAGTAATCAAAAATGGATTTTCACGCCATAAAATGAGCCCTGCAAGCTCAAATCAAATGGAAATGTCTGAAAATAGTGAAGTGTTTGAGACACTAGGCTGAAGAAGCCGATTCAACGAAAACGTATGGAAAATCGGCTGGGAGGAAGATAACACAGGTAATCGATTGAACAAGCCAAATATGATTGATGATTTGACAGTGACATCATTCATTAAACTAGATGAAGATAAAAAATTGCCAAAGGTGGAAATTGAAAATCCATGAAAACCCAGCAAGGGTATGGAAAAAACCGGAACGCCCTGTATACTAGGAAGGATAGTCAAGCAAGACAGCCGGAAAAGTTCAAAAGACAGTCGTAGTGAAAGAGCCAGCTCAATCAAGAATGACACTTTTTCAACCAGAACAATGGAAGGAACCAATGATCTGAGAACGACCATCATGAATAGTACGCCACTCGAAAGTGACAGTCTAAAAGTAGAAATTTATTCGTCAAAGAACGAACATTTCTTGCCTGAAGGAACAGAGAGATAGAACGAAAAATGCCCATGCAGTACCACAGCGGAATGAAGGAAATTATGTTCGAAAATGGAAAAGATATACGGATAGGTATGAAAGTTTTGAGAATGAAAATATTCAAGAAGGAAAGCGAACCATATACAGGAAGTATCGGAATTACAGAAGCTACTGCATCAAGAAATTTAGGGAAGATGGTCGATGGAAAACATAGGAAATCGTGGAAAGACAGTCTAAAAGGTAGATATGAATCACCAAGGGAGATATTCTACCCACCAGGAAGTTGAAACGCCAAGAACCTCGGAATGATAGTCGCCAAAGGAGTACTTTCGCAGTAGACGAAAATCAAAAGGCTGAATTTTATTTGCCCAAGGACAAAAATTTGCCGCCCAGATTATTGAATATATGCATAGTTAAAGAAGGAGGAAGAGAAAACAAAAAAAAGAAAAAAAAAAAAAAGCAAAAGGATTTAAGTTAAAGATAAAAATCAACCGTAAAAAAGGAAAAAAGTCAGCTTGAAAATTCAGAAAATCCCACAAATTGGAAACAGGATTGAACACATGAACCGACTGAAAGTTAATCAGAGAGAAGAAAAATTTCCACAACTAGAAAATAGGCTGGAAATTATTTTAGAAAGTAAAAGGATGAGTAACGTTGAGCCCAGAGCGTCCTGTATATAGGAAAAGGTTAGTTCATCTAGGGATGGTAACCCTCCTTCTAAAAATACGGTAGCATGCCACGGAAAAGCGATCAAACTTTTGCAAGAGAATGATTCATTGAGAGATATCAAAAGGAATGAAAGTGAACATAGTATACAGGGGAGAAGAATTCCGCCAATTCATAAAAATACTAAGAATCAGAAATATAAGTAGAATTTTTTTTTACTGAGTGTAGGGATCATAAAGAGAATAGTTAGAATATGGGAAGGAAAAAGGATTAGAAGAATAGAACTTCAGGACGAAAGAACAATTGCAAGAAGGAACTCAAGAGGAAATAAAGGAAAAACCGATGAGAAAAATCAAGAAAATAGATCAAGAAAAAAACCCATAGAAAACCTAAAAACACTAGAAGATAGTAATCAACTTGAATCAACAGAAGATGAAGGAGAAAGTATTCCAGAGATAAATCATAGTTATCAGACTAGAATACGTGGTACAGTAAAAGAGTTTCCATGGATTTATTCCAAAGCAAAAAGTCAAAATAAGTAATTTTCAAAAGTTCAAAAATAATGCACTTATGAAGTAATAATATTGTCAATATTCTGAAACCCTGTTGAGATCAAATAGTATAGCAAGCCAGTATAGATAAATAATTGGAAATCATGAAATCTTGCCAAGTATACACAAGCACGTATCGAAACGTGTAGTCAAAGAAATTGAAACACCGTGTAAATTAACGCGAGATAAATATTGATGGGACTTTCTACCTGAACCGTAACGTACCGTGTACCATTGAAAATATCGTCAGTGACATTACGCAAGTGACGGAATGGGACGCAAATTATCTAGTGTCGGTTATTCTACATGAAAATCGGACTTTTGAGTAAAGCATAGACAGTAAGAGAAAATTGTGTGTATTTCCTAAAAATTGGGAAGGACTTTATTGACATTAATAAAGTATTAATATAAACGGTTATAATTCTCTACCGAGAAGAGATTTTAGCATGTAATTAAAAGTGTTACCTTGATGATGACTGAGTGAGTGTTGGAAATATTTGGTTCCTTCCAACGTTCTGTCAATTGGCTAAGCTCTGGGTAGAACGTTAATGACTAGCTTCAGCACAAATGAACTTTATTAAATGAGAAATTACAAAATTACTTGAAAATGAAAATACGATCTGTCACATTGACAAAACAACTACAACTCCCTTCATCAAACATTCACAACCTCCCTATCTATTAAAGTGCCTTCTGAGATAAACATATAGGGTGTATATGAAAATATATAAATATATATATATATATATATATATATATATATATATATATATATATATATATATATATATATATATATATATATATATATATATATATATATATATATAACATTCGACTATCCTGAGGAATGTTTGTCCTCAAACATAGTCTTTGAATCTTGCAGGTTTCTTAATTTTTCTTCGTGGTCTGTTTTCAATTCCATCACCTATAGGATAACCTTCTTCGCTGGCAAACTCGTCCGCTTTCCAACTTTCTTCACTCATAATATCTGGCTCAGACATATCATCATTTGCAGGTTCATCTCTATGTACGAGTTCTGGAACTTGAAATTCAGTTTCTTCATTTTCTTCGTCTATATCATCATTATCTTCATCCTCTTGATGGTTTTTATATATTTTCAGTTGTGATACATGGGCAACAGTTGTTATACTTGACCCATTTCCGTTATCCAACTTTTCCAGTCTGTAGGTATTTCCATGAAGTTTCTCCATGATCACGTAAGGTCCTCAATATTTCAACTGTGTTTTTGTGGGTTCACTTGTAGCTGTCGGGGAGTTTTCTTTACCACAATATCCCAATTTCGTATTCTACGCCTTCATATTTCTTTTGTCATAAAACTGTTTGTACTTAGTCTGTGCTTTTCAACATTTTCCGTACACGTTCCTGATATCTTCATAGTTTTGCTTTTGTTCATCTCTTTCTACAAAATTCTCCATTCTCGCATTTTCAAAACTTGGAGTGTATTCGTATAAACATTCGAAAGGCGAATATCCTGTAGTTTTATTCACAGCTGAATTGATTTTTCTCCCAACTACTTGTATATTTTTGCACCAGCTTTCATCTTGAAAATCTATAGAAGTAACTATAATTGGTACAATCGACTTCATTTTTATTTCGACCATTCCATTGGCTTGAGGAAATTGAGCAGCAATCAGCTTATGTTCTATGTCAAATTTCTTGCAAAAATCACTGAATTCTCCACTTGTAAATGCGGATCCTCTATCGCCCACTAGTACTCTTGGTGTACCAAATTGGTTAATGAATAACTCAATTTTTGAAACATTTTCCTTCGCTGAAGTAGTTCTTGTGGGAAATAAATTTATAAATCTCGAGAATGCATTTACTATCACTAGAATATACATTTTTCCAGTGTTACTTTTTGGAAAAGGTCCTAGGTGGTCGATATGTATCTTTTGCATTGGTCTTTCTGGAATTTTAGGTGGATGAAGTTTTCCAGGTTTCTTTCCTCCCGGTACTTTTTTCATCAAACATTCAAAACATCCTTGAATGTGTCCTCTGACGTATCTCCTCATACTTCGAAACCAAAATTTCTTCAAAATGCTTGCCACAGTTTTATCAACCGACCAGTGACCCATCTGATCATGATATTTAATTACAGTGGCTTTTCTCATGGAATCGGGTATAACATAAAGCCATTTATTTTCTTTATTCACTTTCGTTAACTTATATAAACGATTGTTATCAAGTAAATAATCTCTCGTACGGTTCTTTTCCTCTTTTGTTCTTTCTGCCTCATCTTTTTCTAGAATGTCTGCAATCTCTTTCAACTTTGAATTATTTTTCTGGATTGTTAATATTCCTTCTTCTTCACTCATGATTACAAACATGGGCAATCTTTTATTATATACATCCTCTATCATTCCATTTTCAGTTGGTTCCTCAACTGCAGCTCGGCTCAAGCTATCTACATGTACCATTTTATCACCATTTCGATGTTTTATTTCAAAATTGTATTCACTCAATGTTGTGTACCAACGTGCAATTTGTGGATTTATTGTTTTCTTAGCATTAAGATAAACCAAAGCTTGACAATCGCTTACCACCGTGAATTTCATTCCCAGAAGCATTGTTCTCAGCCTTTCAACACACCAAACAATTGCCAATAATTCCAACCTCGAAGAATGATATAATTTTTTCTGCTTCATTGTCTTCTTGGAGACACAATAAACAAGATGCAATTTCTCATCTAATCCCTCCTGTAACAGCATTCCTGCCACGCCTAAACTTGATGCATCACAATGTAATTCGGTAATTTTTGATTTTGGATTGAACAATTGCAAAACAGGAGATTTTTGTAAAATACATTTCATATTTTCGAATGCTAGTTGATGTTCATTTTTCCAGGAAAAATTTCCAGTTGCCTTTGTTAAATCAGAAATCGGTCTAGCCAATAGTGCATAATTTTTCACGAATCTTCTGAAGAATCCCGTCAATCCTAAGAATCTCCTAACTTCATGCTTATTTCTTGGTGTAGCAAATTTTTCAATTGCTTCCAATTTACCTGCACCCGGTTGAAGTCCATCTGCACTTAGTTGAAATCCCAGAAATTTCAAGCACTTTTTACCGAACTCAAATTTATTTAGCCGAAAAGTTAGTTTAGCATTTCTTATGGCAGTGAACACTTGATATAGTTTATTTAACATATCGGACCAGTCTTTTGCACCTATCAAAATATCATCTAGGTACGATACAGCTATTGTGTTTCTCAATGGTCCTAATACTAGAGTCATTAGTTTGGAAAATTCAAATGGCGCATTCACAAGTCCGAAACATAATTTCTGAAATTCTGCGGTACCATCCGGTGTAATGAAAGCAGTTTTTGCTTTTGATTCCTCATCTAAAGGAATCTGTAAGTATCCCGACCTCAAGTCCAATGTACAAAATATTTTACACCCTGTGAGTATTTGAAAACAATCATCTATATGAGGAATGGGAAAACTTTTAACAACCGTTTGACTGTTCAACTTTCGAAAGTCCACAACAAGTCTTTTCTCCCCCGAACTTTTTGGAACTAAAATAACGGGTGATGCGTACGACGAAGTAGTGTTCTCACGATCCCGCAATCACGCCATTCATCAACAATGTCTTTGATTATTTTGCGATTTTCAAAATTACAACGATAAGGTCCTAACTGGTTGATTATTGTCTGGAATATTCACTTCATAATATCTGTACAACCAAGTTCATAAATATTCAGTGCAAAACAATCACGAAATTCATTAATAAATCTCAAGAGTCTATTAGAATAAGAAATATCGACAGAATCATCAATATTCAGCATTTCAATCGTATTAGATGAATGCTTAATATCACTGATGAATAATTGTTCAGATGAATTGTTACCTCTCACTTCACCAAGACGATCTCCAGCTTTACATCTATGTCTGAATAAGTCACTATTGGAAGAAACCTGATTCATTCTCGATTTCCACTTCAATGAAATTCATCTTGCCTTCCTGTAATATGAAGTTTTGCTTTGCTCGAACTGTTTTCTTTCGACTTTCTTGCTTCCACTTCAAATTTCTGGAACGGATCTTCATTTTTGAAAACCAAAATGGAGTTCATCTCCTACACGAATATATGCTATGTTTGAAAGTTATGATTTATATTCTTAGGGCTTTGTGAGAGGGGCCTAAGACTGCTCTCACCATGGCATTCACCAGATGTTGAGTAAAAGTCTCAAGACTGGCCACTAACAAGAAAATCTTTCAGCTAATGATTTATATTCTTAGGGCTCTGTGAGAGGGGCCTAAGACTGCTCTCACCATGGCATTCACCAGATGTTGAGTAAAAGTCTCAAAACTGGCTACTAACAAGGAAATATTTCAACTTTTTATTACTATTCTTAGGGCTCTGTGAGAGGGGCCTTAGAATTCTCTCACCATGGCATTTACCAGATGTTGAGTAAAAGTCTCAAAACTGGCCACTTTCAGAATACATTTCCATCTTAGCTTCTATTCTTAGGGCTCTGTGAGAGGGGCTTAAGAATTTTTCTATATCTTTTCGGTTTAGTACTCGTCTACTATTTAGTTGAGTATCCTTTGGTTATTTGAGAGATATATCTATACACCTTATTTCCTTGCCTTTCTCCTAATATTTGCAGTAACTTATCGTTCAGTTGTCAAAGTCAACTTTTGAGGAAAAAGTGTATATGTTGATGTAGAACGTAGCAAAAAGGGTCGACTAAGGTTGTACTTTGAGGAAGTGTTTATCTTTTGGTATTTCCTGATGGAAACTCTGTACTTCCAAAAAGGAACCTTGTCAACACCTTATGTGAGAGATTGATTTTGAATCATATTTGCTGTTTTTTTGTAGTTTTTTCAATTTGAATTTTTACAAAATTACTTTGTCTTTCATGAAATCTGGTTACAGACTGCATCAATGTATTTCACTTGTCATTTCCTTTTCGTTTCTTATCTTCCCGTGGCTTTATTAGAAAATCAGATCTTAAACTGGAAATGATGTATTTCATTTCGTTTGAGATAGTCTAATAATATCGTTTCGTATCGTTGCCGTATTAAACATTTATATCTTCAACTGGAAGTGATGTATTTCACTTCGTTTCAGATTGTTTAATAATTTTCCAGTGGAACATCAAATTTCTTGATAATACCTTCTTTTCAGGTAATAAGTTTTGATGTTTCACAATTTTGGCAACATATCGTGGTTACTGTAATATCGAGTTAGGGTGTTAATTTCCATTCGTTGGTTGAGTTTGAATCTCTCATATGATCTTATCTTATCTATCTTATCTTATTTATCTTATCTTACCTTGTTTATCTTATCTTTTTTATTATCTGTTTATATTATTTCTTTATCTTATCTGTCTGTTTTCCTTGGCTAATTTATAGTTAAATTAGCGCAAATTCTAAATTTGGAAGGGACTCGCTTTTGTTAGGTGCGTGCATATTTCGGTCTGGCTGTTGGATTTTTTTTTGACAGGATCTTTCGAAGGGAAGGTATTGGGGGGTTGTATTCGGTTAGTTGTGAGTCTACGGGTGATCATGACTTTAGGTCTTGAAGGTGACGGCTGGATGCAACTACTATGCCGACCTCAGCTCGACTGGTCTGCTTAGGCTGAGGACTTGCTCGCAGTGGCAAAAACGGGAACATTTCCGTCCCTACTTGGTATTTTGTATCGTGAACCATAAGTTCATTTTTAGTTTGGTGACGCTGTAGTTACTTCAGTTGTAGGTGACAGCTGGTAAAACCAAAATTGGTTATATTTCATATTGGAATTATTTTGTTTCACCAGGTTTGTGCTGAATGGGGCCTTCCTTGTCCTGATTCGGTGGGATCGGTGGTTATTTCAAGTAATCTGGGGACGAGTGGTTATGAGTGTTCCTCAACGGCGCAGCACCTAATACCTTGCAGCGACGAGGACACTTTGGCTGAATTGTTTGGGAGGACTCCGGTTACACAGTTTCTGGGCCTGGATGTTGTCATTCATCGCAATCATTTTTTCCCTTCGTTCATTTAGTCTATGATGTAAATAGAGAACTGAAGTTTTAGCTTGGTAAATGCTACTATTTACTCATTTGAATTTTTTCAAATGTATCGTTTCCTTCACTCATTTAGTTTGCCAGTAGTGCAACGAGTAGAAGCTTTAGCTTTGTAAATGCTATAATTTACAAATATTTTGTTTGATTTGCATACTTTTCAACCTTTCGCCTGTTAGTATACAGGGCTCTTGAAAGTTAGGGTTGGGTTTTAAACTCATTTGATAGCATGCCTATTTAATTTTTTTGTGTGCCTGGGAATTTATAGTGTTTCCGAATTTTTTTATAGTACTGTCAGCTTACTTTTAATATCTGGTCTCAGTTGCAAAAGGATAAAAATTTGTAAACTTCTAGGTTTCCAAATTTTTACACCGGGTTGTGGTGGTGTGTAACGAATTTTTCGTTACTTCCTTATACATAATCAATTTCTCATAACTATTCCGGTTATCTTACGGTGGAACGGGTCAGTAGTCACGGTCGATCGTGAACTATGGGACAGCGCCATCATTGTCGTCTTTGAACTCGTGATCATGAGTTCGTATTCTGTCAAGT
Organism: Gonioctena quinquepunctata; assembly: GCA_018342105.1. Taxonomy (NCBI): domain Eukaryota; kingdom Metazoa; phylum Arthropoda; class Insecta; order Coleoptera; family Chrysomelidae; genus Gonioctena; species Gonioctena quinquepunctata. The sequence goes on from JAFIRS010004732.1 coordinate 28,310, forward strand.
TCGACGAGTTTTGTTTTCGTGGCAATGTTGTCGGGCAGTCGTTCCTTTTTTATAAGTGTTTTTCAATAGGAGAAAAAAAACCGAGAATGAAAAACAGGTGAACTGTGATTTCGTCGAACCGAAAGGATAATCGTTCTCTTTCTTGATTTGAACGTCGAGATAGGCAGGTGGACTGAGTGAATTGATTTTGGTACGTAAGATCTATAAGTTAAATAAGTTTCACTGCTGGAGTTTAGTTGAGTAATATTATTCTCTTTATCTTTCCATTAATGTTGTAGCTGATTAGCATTTTATTCTTTTTCCTTAGCTTGTAATATTAGAATTCTTGGATATACCGCATGGTAATTTTTGAAGGTTAAATATCTATATATTTCGGCCATTTTGACAAATCATTCATAGTACATTTTGACAAATCATTCATAGTACATATTGTGGCTAACGTAACATCTGTTCCGAAAATTGGGAACTGATTTTTTTTTTCATTGGAAATCAGTTCTACGCTTTTGCATTTTTTTAGGTACCAAGTAATTGGTAATTTCGAATGGACTAGAGCTTACTCACCTCACACGACTAGTGGATTGTTCCAAGGATTCTGATAGAAGTGAAGGGCGAATTCGATTGTTCTGGGACAGTTTGGAGTGACTAATAGGACGGCTCTCTGGTAAGCAATTTTCTTTATTTCATAACTATACGTTCATGAGAGTAACTTTCTTTTCTCTTGAGAAAGAATTGCTTATGGAGAGAGTTGTACCTCTGGCCTAACGGTCTCAGAACACTCGATTCGATTCAATATATGCCTCAAGCGTAAAGTTTATTTCCGTTTAATGAATTTCTTATATCTATTACTCCATTCAATTCCCAGTGTAGCTTATTTGATTTTTGATCGTTGCAGAGTCAATTCACTTCAGTTACTACCTTGTCGCCAAAAGCAGGGAGATTCACAAAAATTTTTGAGAATTACCTGTTTATCGATTTGAAAAGGGAATTGCCGCCCTATTTCAAAATTATCTTTATCTAAGAGAGTTGTGCCCACTGAAAGACGTGAGGTCTCCCTCTTCAGTTATCTTTAGAAATTCTTCAATTAAAAGAATTATTTAACATTATCTTTATGTAAGAGAGTTGTGCCCACTGAAAGACGTGTGGTCTCCCTCTTCGGTTTATCTCTGGAAATTCTTCAATAAAAAGAATTATTTCACTTTATCTTTATCTAAGAGAGTCGTGCTCACTGAAAAACGTGTGTCTCTCTCTTCTTATCTTGGCTGAAGAGTATACTTTTACTCTGACTATTATCTTGGTTCAGAAACCCTATATTTTTTGTAGCTTACTAGAGTATTTTGGTTATAACGCTATATTTTCCTTTGGCACTTGCTTTAAAATAGTATATTTTTGCACTGGTAACATTTAAATATTTTGCTTTGAAATAGTAGATTTTTTCTCTGGCTTCAAAATACTATATTTTTTCTCTGGTAAAATTTCAAGGAAATTTTTATATTTCTTTTGGAATACCTTTCCTCATTAAATTTTTTTACCTTCTGGTACATAGAATCACCTTATCAAAACTTACTTGTTTCAAAACTTAAACTGAATTTGAACATAACGTTTTGGGTGAGGTTTGTTTTGTTTGGTTTAAAATTTTGTTCATTTTTAATATTTTTTTAAATTATTAAAATTAACTTTTTTATCCAACATTATCTTTGTTCTTCCACTGTAACCTTCCAGTCTTTTATATAGACTGAGATTTTTATTGTATGCTATCATTTGCATCTATCTTTTGACTCTCGATTGAAATTTGAAACATAAAACTTGAGGTTCAAAGGATATCCTTCGTTCTCCCCTTTTTGTACATATATTGATTCCTATCATCTTCTTCGCATGATATATACCATGGAGGGAACCCATCTACGGAGACAGAAGGACTAGTAACCTGGGAGGTCTTACAGCACATCAATATCAGCACTGGTCCGTGAAGATCAACTGAATTCACGCCGATAAGGGGGTCTAAAACCAACTATAGAACCACCCACGACCATCTTCATCGTAACCGCTGGAACCAAGTTCCTCCTAGAACCGCTGAGACCAGCTTCAAGAAACTAGCCTTCATCTCTCTCACTCAAGAACTCCGGAGGTATACCCATGTCACCAACAACTGGAGGAATCATAGTTGTAAATGTTCGGGTTTTGATCAGAGTCGAAAATACTGGTTTTTTATGTATTTTCTCAATTTTTTCTCTGGTGAAATTTCAAGGAAATTTTTATATTTCTTTTGGAATACCTTTCCTCATTGAATTTGTTTACCCTTCTGGTACATAGAATCACCTTATCAAAACTTACTTGTTTCAAAACTTAAACTGAATTCGAACATAACGTTTTGGGTGAGGTTTGTTTTGTTTGGTTTTAAATTTTGTTCATTTTTAATATTTTTTTAAACTATTAAAATTAACTTGTAAATTTAACTCCAGAATAGCAGATTGGATTGCTATTTATTATCTTTGTTCTTTCACTGTAACCTTCCAGTCTTTTATATAGACTGAGATTTTTATTGTATGCTATTATTTGCATCTATCTTTTGACTCTCGATTGAAATTTGAAACATAAAACTTGAGGTTCAAAGGATATCCTTCGTTCTCCCCTTTTTGTACATATATTGATTCCTATCATCTTCTTCGCATGATATATACCACGGAGGGAACCCATCTACGGAGACAGAAGGACTAGTAACCTGGGAGGTCTTACAGCACATCAATATCAGCACTGGTCCGTGAAGATCAACTGCATTCACGCCGATAAGGGGGTCGAAAACCAACTATAGAACCACCCACGACCATCTTCATCGTAACCGCTGAAACCAAGTTCCTCCTAGAACCGCTGAGACCAGCTTCAAGAAACTAGCCTTCATCTCTCTCACTCAAGAACTCCGAAGGTATACCCGTGTCACCAACAACTGGAGGAATCATAGTTGTAAATGTTCGGGTTTTGATCAGAGTCGAAAATACTGGTTTTTTATGTATTTTCTCAATTTTTTCTCTGGTGAAATTTCAAGGAAATTTTTATATTTCTTTTGGAATACCTTTCCTCATTAAATTTGTTTACCCTTCTGGTACATAGAATCACCTTATCAAAACTTACTTGTTTCAAAACTTAAACTGAATTTGAACATAACGTTTTGGGTGAGGTTTGTTTTGTTTGGTTTTAAATTTTGTTCATTTTTAATATTTTTTTAAACTATTAAAATTAACTTGTAAATTTAACTCCAGAATAGCAGATTGGATTGCTATTTATTATCTTTGTTCTTTCACTGTAACCTTCCAGTCTTTTATGTAGACTGAGATTTTTATTGTATGCTATTATTTGCATCTATCTTTTGACTCTCGATTGAAATTTGAAACATAAAACTTGAGGTTCAAAGGATATCCTTCGTTCTCCCCTTTTTGTACATATATTGATTCCTATCATCTTCTTCGCATGATATATACCACGGAGGGAACCCATCTACGGAGACAGAAGGACTAGTAACCTGGGAGGTCTTACAGCACATCAATATCAGCACTGGTCCGTGAAGATCAACTGAATTCACGCCGATAAGGGGGTCGAAAACCAACTATAGAACCACCCACGACCATCTTCATCGTAACCGCTGAAACCAAGTTCCTCCTAGAACCGCTGGGACCAGCTTCAAGAAACTAGCCTTCATCTCTCTCACTCAAGAACTCCGAAGGTATACCCGTGTCACCAACAACTGGAGGAATCATAGTTGTAAATGTTCGGGTTTTGATCAGAGTCGAAAATACTGGTTTTTTATGTATTTTCTCAATTTTTGTTCACAGAAATCAATACTCTTATAGTATAATTGTCAACCTGTTTTTTTATTGTTCAGTCAATTCCATCTGGAATAAATTTGTTGAGTTGATTTATTGCATATTCATTTGCCTTCCCATACAAGCTAGGTAACATTTATTTAATTTTATTTATCTTTGACTTTTGTCTTTAGCAAGTCTGGCGCCCAACTCTTGAACTAGTCAAGTTTATTAATGTATAATTTTTTTAGTGGCCAAATTTGATTAACTAAGAAAAGTCATTAATTGAACCTTACTCACGGCCTAACCGTATCCATCTGAGCAGCCTATCGGCAAAGTGATTTCACCTTCTTAAATTTGAATCATATAATTTAAAATCTGGGGTTCAGAAGTAAGGGGTGTTGCACAATTACAGTCGAAATACAGCCTTTACTTCAATTGGAATCCTTGGAACAATCCACTAGTCGTGTGAGGTAAGTAAGCTCTAGTCCATTCGAAATTACCAATTACTTGGTACCAAAAAAAATGCAAAAGCGTAGAACTGATTTCCAATGAAAAAAAAAATCAGTTCCAACTATTCGGAACAGATGTTACGTTAGCCACAATATGTACTATGAATGATTTGTCAAAATGGCCGAAATATCTATATTTAACCTTCAAAAATTACCATGCGGTATATCCAAGAATTCTAATATTACAAGCTAAGGAAAAAGAATAAAATGCTAATCAGCTACAACATTAATGGAAAGATAAAGAGAATAATATTACTCAACTAAACTCCAGCAGTGAAACTTATTTAACTTTTAGATCTTACGTACCAAAATCAATTCACTCAGTCCACCTGCCTATCTCGACGTTCAAATCAAGAAAGAGAACGATTATCCTTTCGGTTCGACGAAATCACAGTTCACCTGTTTTTCATTCTCGGTTTCTTTTCTCCTATTGAAAAACACTTATAAAAAAAGAACGACTGTCCGACAACATTGCCACGAAAACAAAACTCGTCGAACTTGACAGAATACGAACTCATGATCACGAGTTCAAAGACGACAATGATGGCGCTGTCCCATAGTTCACGATCGACCGTGACTACTGACCCGTTCCACCGTAAGATAACCGGAATAGTTATGAGAAATTGATTATGTATAAGGAAGTAACGAAAAATTCGTTACACATTATTATGTCTTCCACCAAGCTAGGACAAGATACGAAAAAGAGAAAAAGAACAGTCAAGTTTTTCGAGCCCCACGTTTGCGCGTCAATTGTGCAACACCCCTTACTTCTGAACCCCAGATTTTAAATTATATGATTCAAATTTAAGAAGGTGAAATCACTTCGCCGATAGGCTGCTCAGATGGATATGGTTAGGCCGTGAGTAAGGTTCAATTAATGACTTTTCTTAGTTAATCAAATTTGGCCACTAAAAAAATTATACATTAATTAACTTGACTAGTTCGAGAGTTGGGCGCCAGACTTGCTAAAGACAAAAATCAAAGGCAAATAAATATGCAATAAATCAACTTAACAAATTTATTCCAGATGGAATTGACTGAACAATAAAAAAACAGGTTGACAATTATACTATAAGAGTATTGATTTCTGTGAAGAAAAATTGAGAAATTACATAAAAAACCAGTATTTTCGACTCTGATCAAAACCCGAACATTTACAACTATGATTCCTCCAGTTGTTGGTGACACGGGTATACCTTCGGAGTTCTTGAGTGAGAGAGATGAAGGCTAGTTTCTTGAAGCTGGTCTCAGCGGTTCTAGGAGGAACTTGGTTTCAGAGGTTACGATAAAGATGGTCGTGGGTGGTTCTATAGTTGGTTTTAGACCCCCTTATCGGCGTGAATTTAGTTGATCTTCACGGACCAGAGCTGATATTTATGTGCTGTAAGACCTCCCAGGTTACTAGTCCTTCTGTCTCCGTAGATGGGTTCCCTCCGTGGTATATATCATGCGAAGAAGATGATAGGAATCAATATATGTACAAAAAGGGGAGAACGAAGGATATTTGAAAAGTTTTATCAAGTTTTAATCGAGAGTCAAAAGATATATGCAAATGATAGCATACAATAAAAATCTCAGTCTATATAAAAGACTGGAAGGTCACAGTGAAAGAACAAAGATAATAAATAGCAATCCAATCTGCTATTCTGGAGTTAAATTTACAAGTTAATTTTAATAATTTAAAAAAATATTAAAAATGAACAAAATTCAAAACCAAACAAAACAAACCTCACCCAAAACGTTATGTTCAAATTCAGTTTAAGTTTTGAGACAAGTAAGTTTCGATAAGGTGATTCTATGTACCAGAAGGGTAAAACAATTTAATGAGGAAAGGTATTCCAAAAGAAATATACAAATTTCCTTGAAATTTTACCAGAGAAAAAATATAGTATTTCAAAGCAAAACACTATTAAATTGCCAGAGAAAAAATCTACTATTTCAAAGCAAAATATTTAAATGTTACCAGTGCAAAAATATACTATTTTGAAGCAAGTGCCAAAGGAAAATATAGCTTTATAACCAAAATACTCTAGTAAGCTACAAAAAATATAGGGTTTCTGAACCAAGATAATAGTCAGAGTAAAAGTATACTCTTCAGCCAAGATAAGAAGAGAGAGACACACGTTTTTCAGTGAGCACGACTCTCTTAGATAAAGATAAAGTGAAATAATTCTTTTTATTGAAGAATTTCCAGAGATAAACCGAAGAGGGAGACCACACGTCTTTCAGTGGGCACAACTCTCTTAGAAAAAGATAATGTTAAATAATTCTTTTAATTGAAGAATTTTTAAAGATAACTGAAGAGGGAGACCTCACGTCTTTCAGTGGGCACAACTCTCTTAGATAAAGATAATTTTGAAATAGGGCGGCAATTCCCTTTTCAAATCGATAAACAGGTAATTCTCAAAAAATTTTGTGAATCTCCCTGCTCTTGGCGACAAGGTAGTAACTGAAGTGAATTGACTCTGCAATGATCAAAAATCAAATAAGCTACACTGGGAATTGAATGGAGTAATAGATATAAGAAATTTATTAAACGGAAATAAACTTTACGCTTGAGGCATATATTGAATCGAATCGAGTGTTCTGAGACCGTTAGGCCAGAGGTACAACTCTCTCCATAAGCAATTCTTTCTCAAGAGAAAAGAAAATTACTCTCATGAACATATATTTATGAAATAAAGAAAATTGCTTACCAGAGAGCCGTCCTATTAGTCACTCCAAACTGTCCCAGAACGATCGAATTCGCCCTTCACTTCTATCAGAATCCTCGGAACAATCCACTAGTCGTGTGAGGTAAGTAAGCTCTAGTCCATTCGAAATTACCAATTACTTGGTACCTAAAAAAATGCAAAAGCGTAGAACTGATTTCCAATGGAAAAAAAAATCAGTTCCCAATATTCGGAACAGATGTTACGTTAGCCACAATATGTACTATGAATGATTTGTCAAAATGGCCGAAATATATAGATATTTAACCTTCAAAAATTACCATGCGGTATATCCAAGAATTCTAATATTACAAGCTAAGGAAAAAGAATAAAATGCTAATCAGCTACAACATTAATGGAAAGATAAAGAGAATAATATTACTCAACTAAACTCCAGCAGTGAAACTTATTTAACTTATAGATCTTACGTACCAAAATCAATTCACTCAGTCCACCTGCCTATCTCGACGTTCAAATCAAGAAAGAGAACGATTATCCTTTCGGTTCGACGAAATCACAGTTCACCTGTTTTTCATTCTCGGTTTCTTTTCTCCTATTGAAAAACACTTATAAAAAAGGAACGACTGCCGGACAACATTGCCACGAAAACAAAACTCGTCGAACTTGACAGAATACGAACTCATGATCACGAGTTCAAAGACGACAATGATGGCGCTGTCCCATAGTTCACGATCGACCGTGACTACTGACCCGTTCCACCGTAAGATAACCGGAATAGTTATGAGAAATTGATTATGTATGTGATAAGGAAGTAACGAAAAATTCGTTACAAACTTCTTCCAACTATCATGTCCATTGACTGTGCATTATCCGGAACTATCAAAACATCAACTTCTTCCTGAACATCGTCCAACGTGAGCTTCACCTTGGTCAAAAGCGTGCAATGTGTCGGTTGATTTCTACCAAAACTATATAATTTTCGATCAATGGGAATGCATGGTAAGCCAGCATCAATCAATACTCCATGTTTCAGGGTACAAACTGCGCTACCTGGATCAATGAAACTAGAAACAGTAAAATTGTCATTTAAAATAATATCACGTGTGAATTTTTCTGCTGATTCACCCTGTATGGCAATATTTTTATCATCATCTACAATGTTTGCGTATTAACAATTGTATCATTGAAACGATTAGGTACATTTTCTGTTGAAGACTTTTCACTAGTATTCCCTGCTGTAGAACTAGCAGAGATATGTTGATACGAAGGACAATTTCTCTTCAAATGACTCGCTTCCTTACATTTATAGCAATAAAATTTCCTACGTGCACCACCTTGTACAAAATCAGTTGCACCACCCTGTAGAGTATTATCTGTAGCACCTCGTACAAAATTATTTGGATTACTCTGTACAAAATTATGAATTGAATTGTCACTTTGATATTCTTTGACAGTTCTGTCAGTTCTAGGATTTGATTTGAAAGTATTTCCATGAAACTGCGATAAATCTTAAGGCTGGTTAAATCTGCTACTACTCTGTGTTGAATGCGAGTACCATTGATTAGCACTAGCAGAAATCTTTTCAAATCGCATAATTTCATGTAAGAGTTCATCGGTATCATTGACTTTAGTGGCTATCAAATCCGGAATATTTCGTTTATTGTATAAACCGATCAGAACTTGCTCTTTGATTTCATCGAAATCATATCCAAGAGTTTGACACAATGAAACTTTATCATGAAAGTAAGAAAATATTGGTTCATTCCTACCTTGGATTCTCCTTTTCATTTTTTCCCAAGTTTCATCTTTATTTATTTTCATATGAAAGGTTTTCTTGAACCTTACCTTGAAATCGTCAAATGTTCTAATTAGATCAGATTTTTCTAAAAACAATTTTTTTGCTGTACCTGTCAAGTAAATTTTGGCAGTTTCTAATTGAAATTCGGATGGCCATTTATGCAATATTGCCGCATTTTCGATACTTTTCAACCAGTCCATTGCTGCTTTTCCCATACACTCCCCATTGAAATCATCAATACTATGACTAAAATCCGGCATAATATGAAATTGGGTAGGTGCCTGTACGGGTTGCACATTTTGCTTCTCCAGCAATTTCAAGAATTTATCTTCACTGGCTAAACGATTCTGTTCCATCATAACCATCATGTGCATCAATTTGTCCATAAATTCGTTGTTCGTATTATTCTTTGGATCCTCCTGCGTATTTCCATCTCCGTTTTCATTCATTTTGTTATTCATTCAAAATGTCTCCGTACTTCGCGTTTGTCTCAATTCACCACTTCTGATTAATGTTGGAAATATTTGGTTCCTTCCAACGTTCTCTCAATTGGCTAAGCTCTGGGTAGAACGTTAATGACTAGCTTCAGCACAAATAAACTTTATTGAATGAGAAATTACAAAATTACTTGAAAATAAAAATACGATCCGTCACATTGACTAAACAACTACAACTCCCTTCATCAAACATTCACAACCTCCCTATCTATTAAAGTGCCTTCTGAGATAAACATATAGGGTGTATATGAAAATATATATAACATGAGATAACATTAATTAAAAGTACAAATGTGCGAAAAATATTGGTGATAATAAAGAACATTTTGAAATTATCGTTAACAATTACGGATAATATAATATGGATTTTTGGACTATAACGGCGTTCAAATTAATGATTATCAGCTTCTCACAAAATAGTTATTTACTGAGCATCGTACCGCAATGGAGAGTTTGAACTTTTAATCCAATTAAGTTCACAATACCCAAGGATGAATGGATATTCCAAGTCCATAGTCAGAGTGCAAAGTTGAGGGACCCCCCAGGGAGCTTCATTGCAAGTGTGCGAGGGTGCACAAATTATCCAACTAAATAGAAGGTTGAACCATCACTTTGACACTGAAGAACCACTTCACTGGAACTTAAAAAAAAATGTCAGGTGACATTTTGCATCATAGAGAGAATTCGATCATCACTGTCAAACACGTTCACTACACAAAGGGTTGCTCGAAAAACTAACGGCAAGGCCCGTTTATTTCGCTGCAGACTGAGTGCAACTAAGTCATATGGTTCACAGATGTTGTTTACATCGTCCTTAGCGAAGAGCAGACATAAGGTCGCTGGAGAATTTCAACCTGATTTCGCCAGACCGCAGACAGCCTATATCACAGCAGGTGATGACACAATTAGAATTAATACCTTTTAAATGGAAAATGGAGGTATGTGGTAAGCTCACTATACCAATTATTTCAAATATAGCCATATGTAGACTGAAACTGAAGAATGCCAATATAATAAATCGATTTTCGATCGGAATCAAAGGCGGTCGCATTAATAGTAAAATTTATCTCTATTGAGCCCAAAGGCGCGACTAGGTAATTAACGATTCTTTGACAACGGGGATAAAACATACACTCGTAAAGATCGCTTCTCAAAGAGACCGCTGTCACATTAATGACCCATTAAATTAACATATCATGGCGGCGTGTCAACTCAAAGGGGTACTCGCCGACACATAAATAATATTTTATTGTTTTCGGGCGGTATCGTTTGAATACCGAACGCTATATATATAAGAGTCTCCCTAATAAGACAATTCATTCAGAATCTAGTCGTCGAACGAGTCAGTCAGTACAGAGCAACTTCTGCTTCATTATGAAGCGAATAGAAGTGTAGTTCAATTTCAATTAGAGAAGATGAAGTCTCATCTTTCTACGCTAAGTAACCGTAGACTCCGTACAGTTTATCTGAAATAGCAAATTAATCAACCATATGCAGAATCATAGTGAAAGTGTAACGCATCAGAAATCATCTCAGTAATAACTAAATGAATGGAATTAATATTTATCAAGAAGCTAAATAATCATAGTACAACAAGTAAACGCGTAATATAATTCGGTAATAAAACGGAATAATTAAGTCTTAATTAAAATATTGTGTATTACTTCAGTGAGGGTAAGAAATCAAACTGTTTATTTGGCAAGGTATATATGTATAGTGTAATAAGAAAATATTTCATTATTGATTTCATAGTGGAAGAAATTATTGATTCAACAAAAGTAAAATTATTATCAATTGTTTAAAATAACTGAAGAACAGTTATTTTAATTGTCAGCACATATTGTTTCTCATATTAAATTATTGTTTATTCAATCTCATTTTGACTTTCTATACATTTTCTCAGTAAATTATATCAGGTGTATCAATAGTTGTTTTTATATTTTAGAAAATACATATATATATATATATATATATATATATATATATATTACAAGTCCTAATTGTATTATTATTCCGAAACAATCTGAAATTGGTCATTGTACTGTCAAATTAAGTCCCCCGCTTCATTACATACTGTGTGAAACAAAATCTCAAGCCGCTCTGGGATGTTGTTCCGTTATTGGTCAATAGACTGATAACGCTCAGTATGTTATAACAAAAGGTGGACAGGTGTGTGGTTTTTCAATAAGACACGCCCTGTACGCTTATATATATATATATATATATATATAAATATATATATTGATAATTTTTCCACTTCCAAAGTAGAGAAAACTCCAAATGAATGTTCATATATAGGTATGTACCTACCTCCTGAAAAACATTCTTATAGGTATTGTTATTGAATTACTGGAATGCAAATTTTCTTCAGGATTCTGGTGACTCAATAAATAAAATTATTCAGAAATATGTCTTTCAATCTCAACCTTCCCTTTACAGATATATCAGGCAATTATCGAAAGTCTTGTGAAGGATTACTCTCGATTCGGACGTCCATCGTCTTAATGTATTTGAAGAAGTTTCCACGACGTTTCGAATGCTTGTATCTGCAATCGTCTTCAGGGAAATACTGTATTCAGACGATTGCAGATACAAGCATTCGGAACGTCGTGAAAACCTTTTCAAGTACATTAAGACGATGGACGTCCGGAACGAGAGTAATCAAGTTACCACATCGTCAACAACCTTCAAAAAAGAGCATTGTGATTTATTAACAGAAAAATTGGATGTATTGTGATATTTATCGAAATTGTACTATATACAAATATCAATATTGTAATTTTTTTATGATTGGTCGTCAATTAAGAGTAATCAACTGAATCAGTAAAACAACAAATAAACAATCATTCATTTAGAGTTGAAATATTTTATTTTTTACTGAAGAACTAAGCAAGAGGCCAGTCGTCCAATACATTTTTCGACTGGATAGCACCAATATGACTACCTACTTCACTGTTTCCGGCCATACAAGTACAGTGAGTAATACAAATGCTTTTATCCTTTTCAATTATGTACCAAACATCTGAAGGTTTTTAATTCGCCTTTTGTGAATAGGTACCTACTCGACCTGAAAAAAAGTTATGCGGATTAGAAAGAACTATTATGAAAGTTGAGAAGTAATATTCTTAAATATCAAATCAATGTCTCTTATAATATACAAATGTGGCAATGAACATAATAGATCAGATCAGAAATTATAAATTGCCTCTTATGTATTATTATTCCTAATTTATTAACCGACGAAACCAAAAAGGAGGAAATTCTCTATTCGACCAGTATATTTTATGTTTTTCCATCATCTTTTTTTATGTATGATCACGCATAACTTTTTACTGAGGCGTCCGATTCCGATAATTCTTTTTTCAGTGGATAGGTGTACTTCAAATTTGGTCCCATTTGAATTTAAAAGATGAAATCCACCCCTGAGGGTAGCGAAATGAAGGATATTGATCACTCACCCTCTGAATTCTGGTCCGTTAACCGATTCTATCAGGCATAACTTTGTACTGGGTTCTTCGATTTGGATGATTCTTTTTTTAATAGATAGGGTATACCTTATATTTGGATTTCGAAAGGAATTAGCCACCCTCACGGGTGGAAAAATAGGGGATAATTGATTTTTCACTAGTGAACATTAGCACACACATACGTAGTTGACAATGACAGATCGCTACTGACATTATTCTTGTTCCGTAAAAATCAGTATATTTTATGAGAGGATGGAATGATATACAAAGTAATGAAATAAACTAACCAGAACAACGAAAATAATTTATATTACAACAAATAATAAAAGTAGATAATCATATTATTTAACTGGTAATAGTAGAAGTAAGGTGGGTAAGTAAGTATTTTGGAAGTAATCAAAAAACAAGTAGGTAGTAATTGGTAGATTTTAGCCACAAAAAATTGAATAATTGAAACTTTTTAACAAAAAATTAAACCGACGAAATATGTGACTGAAAAGTAAAAAATAAAAACTTTTTAACAAAAAATTAAACCGACGAAAAAATCAACTGAAAGCAAAATAAAATAAACCTTTTAGTCTAAATGATAATTGAGCTCCTAAACGAATGTGAGTAACTGATTTTGAGTCGGCGCCAAACAAACTAGCAATTGAATTAGGTGAAGCGTAAAATGATGGCAGCGAGATGCACGGCTGCGTTTTGATGACTTCTTTCATAGATAATGATCTTCGATAATTGTTTGTTTGGCGCCGACTCAAAATCAGTTACTCACATTAGTTTAGGAGCTCAATTATCATTTAGACTAAAAAGGTTTATTTTATTTTTTGCTTTTCAGTTGATTTTTTTGTCGGTTTAATTTTTTGTTAAACAGTTTTTATAATGATTCACTTCGATGACTCAAGATTTGCCACTATACCAATTAGAAAAAGCCTGCTGCCTAGGAAAAGACATACTAGACTACCTAAAATATATGAATGATTCTGAATCTTTGTTCTCACCTTCACAACGGAGCCAGATTCGAAATATGTATGGATTCTGAATTTGTAAAGGACTTCATCTGCATTTGGGAATGAAAGCTATGAGTAAAAACCAAATACGAAATAATATCCATATTCGTAACAGGAGGAGCACCAACAATTGAACAATTCAGTTCAGAAATCTTCTGTGTGAATAAATCTAAATCACTGATCAATCTCAACTTCATTTTATACCTGTAACAAATACATTGATAAAAATGTAAACAGAAGATGGGGATGTATTTTCAAGCATACCGGTCACCAAAGCCTCTGCTTTTCAACAATAGTGTCTCCAGGTAATAACTCTCCATCCGAAAATTATCAATAAACAACACAAATGCTCCAAAAATAACCAATTATAGTATTTCTAATCCCAATTGGAACGACATAAAAAGTTTCGAGAAGGGATTCTCTTAGCACTTGCCTCATTGACATTGGCGTTCGAATATTATTTTTCAGAGGTATTTCTTCAGTTACTTATTCTTACAATCATAGCAATTGATCACCCCATGTAAAAGTAGACACATGTTATCTCAACTGGATTTTATTATATGTTTCAAAAGGTCTCCAGAAAGCCATAATGATAAAATTATTTTCAATGGATAATTCCTACCCTCACGGCACGGCACTGATTAAGGAATATTGTGAAATGAGGATATTATGCAGCTGGAGATAACATATGTCCAATCCAGCTAGTCGAGCTTTCATTACTCAAATATATTTGATAGGGCCTTTACCAATAATCTGGGCAACTGGAGACACGCGCCAGAACTTTTGTATGATTGTACCAGGAACGCTTCGAAAGTAAAAACAGTGGTAGTATATAAATTTCCCATTTGCCGGGCAGTGCATATGAACACTCCTCGTAGTGCTCTTATTTTATTGCCGTTCCAATTGGGATTAGAATAACTATACCTATACGAATGGCAGGCGACTGTGGCAACACTATGACAGGTATGAAGACCAGGTATTGGCTCCAGATAAGCCGACGCATTTTGGTCACCCGATGTACTTGACATTGCCCTGGCCAGGAACATCACCTGGAACTGGGACATCCACGTTCTCTCCGAGCTTGGATCTGATCACAACTCGGTGGTTATATCACTGGGGGGTGATCCACCGCCCCAAACAGATCGTCTGTGTACAAAAGTGGATTGGGAGAGTTTCAGTTCACTTCTGGAGACAGCCTACTGCGCTCCTGAGAGATGGATTCTCCACTTGAGTTGGATGAGGTCGTAGTACGTTACAAACTCACCATCAAAAATGTTTTGGAGGATTCAAATAATTAAATAATTACATAGGGCGATTTTCCCGACTTTGTACTGACACTCGATTTCATGATATAATTTTATTGTATTATCTATCGAACGTGACTAGCAATGAAAGTATTATTTCCAAATTGAATCTGTAATGCCGGAATCGTTTTGAGTATCATGTGAAGTCTTCATTGATATTGCGTTTCATTATGAGATATTAGGGGTCAAATGTTGAAAAAAATATGTTTTTCGTGACTAGCGTTATTCGTTTATGTCAGAGATCACGACGGTAATTATAAAAGTGGTAGATCTTCAAATTATAAAAAAAAGGAAATACATTTATTACATACGATGAACCATTTAACAATGCAAAACTTTGTGAAAGACGTATATTTAATTACTTATTGATTATAGCTGTGGCTTGACAAAATTATCCCTAATCTATTTGAATTAAGTTGTCTCATCACATGCTGGTGTTCTGTGGACATAAATAAAGTAAAAATCGTCATATAGGAAAGTCGGCTGGTATCGGCCACCTCAACTTTTTTTTAAATTGTAAATGTAATGAGCGAGGGTAATTTTTAGATTCTCACATTGAATAAATATTTGATCTATCACGAATACACCCTCTTAAAATTATTTTAAAAAAACTTATAGTAATGTAATCATAGAAAGATTTGTCGTGGGCGACCATATACGGAGTGTTATTTATTATAGTCCATCCAATATCAATTGCAGAAGCTGTTTCTATAGGGAGCAAATAAAAACTCACTTCGCTAACACGAGCGTATATGCGAAGAAACGGAACGAAAAATAATGTGTACTACTCGTAAACAGTCGCGGCCGGCGAAGGGAAGATCATAAGAGCCGATAGTCAACGTGGACCTGAGTGACTGCTGTCACCGATTCGTCTGGGCCAATCGAATCGAATACTTGGGGGTGTGTCTATACGATGGGAGGTCATAAATCACGCGTTATATTTGTGTTTTAATAGCTCTGAAAGATTAAAAACCAGTAGCATCTGTGGTCTTGGTGTGTGCCGATTTTAGGATATAATAATAACCTACATCAAACAATGAATGAAATTATTTTTCTTTCTTAATGCTTGTCTTTAATTTTTTTCCATTATTTATGAAGTATTTTCAAAATCTTGAAATATCTTAATAAAATTAGTTATCTCCGCCACTGCTGCTCACAGGATTTCGCCGCAAAACTTTTTTATGCTTCTGCAATTGATATTGGGAAAACTATAACACTCCGTCTCTGACCAGCCAAATGTCGCTGCTGCTCTACACACAGGGTGTTAATTAATAATGTACCTAGCCGACTCCCGAATGAGGTAGTTGGCTTTTGGTTTTAATAATTACCCCGAGTGAGTATTGAAAGGGATATCTTAATCGCCCAGGGAGTTGTTAATCAAAGAGAACTCCAATTAAAATAGAAGAAGATCTAAGAGCGTCTTTAGTCTTCCTCCCTACGCTGAGAGATAGTTGAGCGTGGGTTGTTCATTTGTAATTCAGATTTACAGACCTTACTATTATTTGAATTCACAAGAAATAATGCACTGGAATGGTGAAAAAAAAAGGGATATAATTATTCTAATCTTTAAATACACACATGATTGTACAACATACCCAATCAAAACAGAGTAAGCAATTTCACTAACAAATAAATTATAGAGGATGATAGTCTGTCAAGTATTGGTCTACAAAAGGGTTTTCATTAATATCATTATTTCTCTTTATTCTTATCCTTTATACTTTCAACCAAGGTATAATGCATACCCCTGTATAAGATAATAATCAAAATATTTAGGAATAATGGACTTGGAGAATTGACTTTCCAAACATGACCCTACAAGGTACTTACTTAATTCTCAGGTAATCACTTGCACACACATTGAAAATTAATCAAACGTGTAGACATTATTTATTTACTCCGGTTTTCATTAATTTGGATTATTACGTTATATTATTTACTTTCGCGTCTTGAATTTATCTAGTTACTTTCCTGGACCGTGAATAGGGATTATGAAATTGGCATAGAAAATATGCCAATTTATAGTAGCACTAATAAACAGATGATGAACCGGTAGTTATTATATTTGTAGAGCAGATTTGACATTGTAGATTACTTTTTGAACAATAACTTATTTCGCACTAAGGTATAGATTGATGATGCAACCAATTTCGCTTCATTATGAATTATCTTGAATTACTTGTATGTGTTACTTCACTTATTTCAGCATTGAATATAAATGTATAAAGAACTATTTCTAATTAAATAGTCGCGTACATGGAGTCGAGTATAATATATCTGATGACTGTCGAATTATTACTCTCCTTTTGTTAGATTAAATTTTCTTTATATATATCCTCAGCTCCCCCTGTCGTTTGTATTATTCCGCCGCTACTCTATTGAAGTATTGAGTCATTAATTTCATTAGTGATTTTAGGTATAATATAATAATCTCATTAATTTTTTATCCTACTAGCCCATAAAAAGGCTTCAAAGACCGCCCTTCGGATGATTTATTTATAGATTTTTTATGTGCGGACGGCATAGAATCTTTGAAGTGTCGGCGACACTTACGATTCAATTATTAACAGGGGAAGGATTTCTCCTGTGATATTCCACGACCAACGATTTATTCTTCAACCGTATTAGGTCATTGATAAGAAAGGTCTGAGATAATGATTATGCATTCTTTCGAGTTAATGGTGCAAGTGATAAAACTTGATTATGGTTATTTCTTTTTATAAATTATTTGACTGGGCATGAGTATAGTTTTTCCAATATCAATTGCAGAAGCATAAAAAAGTCTTGCGGCGAAATCCTGTGAGCAGCAGTGGCGGAGATAACTAATTTTATTTAGATATTTTAAGATTTCAAAAATACTTCATAAATAATGAAAAATGAAAAAAAATTAAAGACAAGCTATTATTTATACTAATACATTAGGAAAGAAAAATAATTTCTTCCATTGTTTGATGTAGGTTACTAGAATATCCTAAAACGTATTTCGATCGGCACACACCAAGACCACAGACGCTCAGAGCTATTAAAACACAATTATAACGCGTGATTTATGACCTTCCAGTATAGACACGCCTATACAAGCATCGATGTCCGACGATTGGCCCAGACGAATCGGTTGTAGAAAAGCGACGGCTGTCACTCAGGTCCACGTTGACTGCGGCTCTTTTGATCTACCATATGCCGACGGAAAATGTTTACGAGTAGTACAGATTATTTTTCGTTCAGTTTCTTCGCATATACGCTCGTGTTAGCGAAGTGAGTTTTTATTCGCTCCCTATAGAAACAGCTTCTGCAATTGATATTGGATGGACTATACAACAGATTCTCGAATACCTAACATTTTCGTATTTTCAAAATGTGATGGGTGGTATCGGACAAGGACTTCATATATGGATAACATGCATGAAACATCGCTCATAAACTTTTATTAATAAAAAAATTATAACAATTTCTTGTAACAAATGTCACATTCGTACTAGAGATGATTCCTCTCACAAACTCTACATTGGAACCAGCCTTCCTCAAAACTTTCTTCACAAGCAGTGCAGGAGGTGGTTTCCTTTTTATTTTCTATTTGATCATCGAATTTTAAAAATGTTTTTACTTGTTCTACTTTTGAGCTCTCTCCTAGTTTTATACGTTTTCCCTTTTTGTCCTTATTTCTGGCCTTTTATTCTCTCAATCTCTTCTCAATTGCAGCTTGCTCGTTTTTCTCTTCTGCAAGTCTTCGTTGTTCCTCTGATTGTCCTTTATGGGGCGTTGAAGTTAGAATTTCACTTTTCTCCCCGCGAGCTTTTCTTGTTTGGAATATTATATTTGAAGACCAACTAGGGAGAGGAGATATTTCCTCTAAAACATTTATCGGCGAGATTGGTCTTGCCAAAAATATTGATTTGACTGATGAGAGTGAGATGGGCCAGCTTCTGACGATGGGCCAGCTTCTGATGATGGACCAGCTTCTGATGATGGACCAGCTTCTGAAGATGGACCAGCTTCTGACGATGGGCCAGCTTCTGACGATGGGCCAGCTTCTGAAGATGGACCAGCTTCTAAAGAGGGGCCAGTTTCTGAAGATGGTCCAACTCAGCTTCAGTTTCATTCATATGGTTGATGGGTGCATCACGTGGCTGATTACTAATAAGTGATGCTGAAAAATCGATATCACTGAAAACATTTCTGTTCAATGGACTGATTCCTGTACAAGAGAACCCTGACTGTGCCAATTCCATTCTGCGTATGCGAGAAAAAGCTGTATTCACCAAACCAGAAATGTCTTTGAGAGTTATTTTCATGTTTAGATACTTTCGCATCCACAATGAGCAAGCTTCATTGTAAACGTCTTTAAAGGGCTCCATGACTGACCTATCGAGTGGCTGAAGCTTGTGTGCGGCTTAGCTTGTGGATGTGATGGTTTATGGCAAAACAAATAACATCAAGATCCTTATGACTGCAATGACCATCTACAATCAGAGAAACAGGTTTTTTTTTTCATTAGGAATGACTCGTTCCGCAAAAAATTTCAGCCATTTCAAGAAACCATCCTTGGTTATCTAGCCACTCGGTTGCCCATCAAAAATGCTGCCTAGAGGAGCATATTTCTTCAAATCATTGTCCATTTTGACCCTTGGAAACACGAAAAGAGGTGGGATGAATTGATCTCAGGAGCATTGATACACAATAGGATAGTGACATTTCTACCTCGTTTGGTAGATGTTAGTTTTCCTACTTGTTTTTTTCCCTTCACAGATATCACCTTCAGTTTATTTGTATGAACAACTGAAACTCCAGTTTCATCCGTTAAAAATTTGAGATGGTGAAAAAGAAAATTTGGCAACGTTCTCTAAGTTTGTCCAAAAATAAATCTACTTGTTCTTTATTGAAGCCTACTGCTCTCTGCAAACTTGTAGATTTAGCGGTTTTCAGTCTCAGATCCTCATGTCTCTTCACAAAAACGTAATAAAAGTCTTTTCCTGTCATCTCTTTAGTTTTATGGAAACAGTGTTTCATTTTCGGTTTTGTTGCAAACTGGTACCCTAGTTTAGAAAATTCCGATCTGCTGAGTGGCATCAGCTCGCTGTCTTTACATGTTCATATAACATGTTTTCCTGCTCATCATTGAAGGTCCTATGAAATGAACCTTTGTTGTATGTGTTCGGTTTTATTATTACTTCTTCGTTTCGCCGGATACTTTTCAATCTGTCAGCTAGAGAACTTTTCGTAACTGAATATCTCTGACTAGTTTCCCTAATAGACATGATTTTCGTCAAGACTTTCTCCAGGGCTTCTTTCATATGCTGTTCATCCCATGTACCTGGTATCTTTCCTATGATACCTGCAAAGAAAATAAGAAACACAAAATGTCCGACACTACCCGCTACCGTCGGTACCACAGATCCGTCCGATACCACCCAAAACGGAAGTGTTCGATACCAAACGACACGGGCCAAAAAATTCAGTATGAAATTAAGATGGCTGGTGATGGTTATACAGCTATCATAAAAATTAATCGTTAATTGCGTTGAATAAATGTCTAATCATTCTAGATATACTTACTTTGGATGGAGATTCAGTCGTGGAAAATTATCTATGTACAGTGCCAAACACCACAATTTTCACAAAATCGGCAATAATCATGAAACGACGTAGCGTTCTTTCGAAATATATGGGGAGTTCTGGTTTATTGTTCAGATGCATACGCCATCTGACTGACAAGCGCTACATCACGCACCAAGTAGTCAAAATACCAACTATCCGATACTACCCGACCTTTCCCTATATATGGAGAAATATATATATATATATATATATATATATATATATATATATAGTGAAATGTCATATGATAACCAATTTGGCGGGAATTAAATTGAAAAATAAGTTGACAGTGGTACCAAAAAAAATGGGTAAAAAAATATTGGGAAACATTGTTCAGAATTCCAAGAGGACCCCTTATACCAAAGTCGCCCCACTAGATTCAAAGGAATAGCTGAACTTTGGATTTACTAGAACATACTCTATCAAATCTGGAAAAATACAGTATTATAATTTTGTAGAAGGGCCACGCGCAATTGTTTTGGAACGAAAGTAGGAGATTTAGGCCGGTTCTGGCTCTCCCCCCACCACTATGACGTCACGTGTGACCTTGAATGGTTGCAGGTGTGCAATGTGGTGTGTGTTTTGAAGATTTGACTTTGAGATTTGTCATTGAGGTTTGACATTGGGTTTGGTCGACTTTGAGTTCGACTTCAGTTTTGACCTGAGTTTGACCTTGAGATTCATAACATTAAGTTTTGACTTTGAGATTTGACCTTGAGTTTTGATGTTGGGATTGTTTCGGCAACCTCAAGATTTGATCTTGATTTTTGTTTGACCTTGACTAAAGCTGTGGTGTAGGCATACATATTCTGTGTAGTCATGACCTTCATGAATCCTTGTACTCTCCAAGCGAGGAGGGCGTTTGTCCTGTGAGAGAGCTAAGAGTGAACTGCGAGTATTGATGGGTGCGCTGAATGTCAAGAGAATCTCCTCAAAATCCATACAGATTGCGCATCGCATCAGACTTGTTGTAGGGTGGGGATATTCCATTGAAATATTCCAGGAGAAGAGTAATTCGAATCAGTGTCTCCTCCAGCGAGCTATTGAAAACAAGTTGGTGAAATGTATTCGTGTGATTGTGGTAAAGATTTCACTCGTAGTGATAATCTACGTCGGCATTAACGGGAAACTTGCCAGGGAGGTCCTTCAGTGAAACGAGTTAAATTGAACAATGGCGATGACTCACCACCTGAACCACTCATGTAATTGTTGTAATGTGATAATCCCATATGGTCAAGTCAATTCTAACAATAGAACACATAGGACGAATTCATGTGTTCACTTGGGTGGTGGTGTACACCTCATTGAAAATGCATTTAAATGTCGCATTTCGAGCTACAGAGTATCTAGTGAGGATATGTATACTGAGTACACACCTTTTTTCAATGATATCAAGCATAAAGTACTCGAGCTATTGGAAAAAAACATCAAAGTGCACAACTCCATCAAGGTCAACATGGAAGTGTTCGGAAGTTATATCATTCAAACTCAGGAATTGACAGACATAAAATCGTTCAATTCTCCCAATCGTATAACAGATCGTCAACTGATTTGAATGGATTATTCGATGCGTTTCGTGACATTATAATTCCCAAAGTACGGAGTTCAAAGGAGCGTGATTCAGGTTTGTAGTTATAATTGTTGCAAAGGATGAAAGGTTTAATAAAAGTAATTTTTCAGTATTGGAGTTGCGAGAAAATTATGTTCCTTGAAGTGAACATAAACAAATACAGTCCACTTGTCGGATCATCATACATGAAACTTCCCGAATTCATTGAGAGAAGAAAAGGTGTCGTCAACATAAAAAATAAAGACCAATGCTGCTTTGCATGGGCCGCGACATCTGCATTATTCCCCACCAATAATAATGTATCGAAGGTGTCATCCTATCCACATTATGAGACTGTCTTGAATGTTACAGGTATGGATTTTCCAGTAAAATTAGGCGATATAAAATGTTCGAGTATTTGAATGATACTTCAGTCAATGTTTATGGTTTGGAATCTAAATTGAAAACAAGAGGGTAAAAAATGAGATTATTGGTCCATTGAGATACTCTCAGAAAAACTCTGAAGACATGTCAATTTTGTTGCTTATCACAGATGAGGGTGGAAAATAGTCATTTGTTGGATTAAAGATCTTTCAAGATTGGTGTCAATAAATTTCAGCTCATGAACGAAAATATTTCTGTGATGGATGTTTATTGTACTTTTCGAATGAGCGATTACTGTTGCGTCACCAGATGCATGATTGTAATCATGTATGTACAACATACCACAAACTGATTTTAGAATAAATAAATTTGGGAAAATGGTTGCCGTAATACATTAATATTTGAAAATTTCGAAAGACAAATGAATGTACCTTTTGTAGTATATGCAGATTTTGAATCGATTCTAAGCCTATACAAACCACCGAACAGAATCCCGAACTCGCGTACACGAATAGAACCTTCCAACCGAAGCTTACTCATTTTGCTTACCTGATAAAATGTTCCTTTGATGATAAATTAACAAAATTTGTTTCATATTAAGGTGCTGATGTGGCAAAGGTTTTCACAATGCGAATAGAAGATTTAAGAATATATATAATAAACATTTG
This sequence comes from Gonioctena quinquepunctata, assembly GCA_018342105.1. Taxonomy (NCBI): domain Eukaryota; kingdom Metazoa; phylum Arthropoda; class Insecta; order Coleoptera; family Chrysomelidae; genus Gonioctena; species Gonioctena quinquepunctata. Next base: position 51,557 of record JAFIRS010004732.1, read on the forward strand.
GGGTATGTCAAACCAATGACTAAACAAACCCCAGAAGAGGAAAGGAATTTCATAATGCCACCACTTGTGGTATATGTAGAAAAAAACCTTCCACAGAAGGGGATGTTAGAGTGAGAGACCACTGCCATCTCACGAGGAGAAAAAAAGATATCAACAGCCACTCTCCTGTCATTTGAATTTCAAAATCAAATTTCATCTCCATTATATGCCATAATATGAGTGGTTATGATGCCATATGTTCATCAAAGAATTGTATGAGGGAAAAGGATAAGGTTGATGTTATTCCCGAAACTAAGGAAAAATACATTTCGTTCACAAAACATCTCTACACACATAGCTATCAAAGTAAAGAGGCAAAATAAAAAATTTTTTTTTGAAAATGAGATTTATAGATAGCTTCAAGTTTATTCAAGTTCATTGGAAAAGTTGGGTGCAAATTTGAGTGATAAGACAGTAAGTAGAGATTTAAAATATTTTTCCCGATAAAGAAAAATTCAATTTAATGAGGCAGAAAGGTGTTTTCCCATTATAGTTTTGTGGACAACATCAATAAATTGGATCATCCTGATTTACCGACAAAAAATCAGTTTTATGACAATTTGAATGAGGAACATGTATCAGAGAAAGATTATATGAGAGCCGAACGTGTTTGGGAACTATTTGAATGCAAGAGTCTTGGATAATATTCGGATTTATATTTGAAATCTGATGTCCTACTACTGTGTGATATTTTCAAGAATTTCAGACGGATTTGTTTAGATACATATAAATTGGATCAGCTCAATATTATACTGCACCTGGATTATCTTGGGATGCAATGTTGAAATATATAAATATTGAATTCGAACTGCTGATAATGATATGATAATTTTTTTTCAAAAGGCATCCGTGGAAGTATTAGTCAATGTAGCGATAGCATATAGCAAATAATAAGTTTCTGCCTGATTTCGATCCCAATGAGCAATCATCATTCATTTCATATTTGGATGCTACAAATTTATATGGACATAGTATGTCCAAAATTACCAACAGCTGATTTCCTTGGCTAACTCGAGGAAGAAATCACAAATTTAGACAGTATGACTGTGGGCAGACAATCAGTCCACATGGATAGTGTCCTTGAAGTTGAGATACATTATCCTCAAGAATTGCACGATAAACATTCAGACCTCCCTTTTTTGGTAGAAAGTATAGTGCCACCAAATTCCAAAAGCAAGATTCCAAAATTGATTCCAAATTTGAATGATAAGCGAAAGTATGTGGTTCATTATAAAAACTTGAAACAGGCCGTCAATAATGGTTTGATTGTTATGCATACTCATAGAATCCTAAGATTCAAGCAGCCATGTTGGATGAACTTACATCGATCTCAACACTCAAATGCGTAATAGATCTAATAATAAGTCTGAGAAAGATTTCTATAAGTTGATGAACAATGCGTTTATGGCGGAACGATGGAACACGTTGACAATAGGATTGATCTGAGGCTTGTTACACATTGCAGAATGCTCACAGAAGTATGGGGCAGGCGCTCTGTTGCACGACCAAACTTCAAAGTTGCACAATTTTTTTAATGAAAATTTCGTTGCGATTCAAATGGGTAAAGTGAAAGTGTATTACGACAAACCACTGTATTTGGAATTCTGTGTTTTGGAATTATCCAAGACTGTAATGTATGATTTTACTATGGACGTATAAAGAAGGAATTCGTCCAGGATGCTTCTCTGCTCTACACTGACACAGATTCTCTAATTTTAAAAGTAAATACCGACAATTTTTTATGAGTTCATCAGCACCAATATAAATAGATTTGATACATCTAATTACATTGAACATAATAAATTCGGCATACCTGTAACAAATTCAGTCTTGGGTAATTTCAAAGATGAGTTTCCCAATAATCCAATAATTAGTTCTCATGGTACAGGTGCTAAAGCATACTATGTACAATCTCTTACAACAGAAGTGAAAGAGAGCCAAAGGGGTGAAGAGATCTGTAATAAAGAATCAATTGACATTGGAGATTACAGGAAAATAGTTGAGAATGGTGGTAAAATTTTTTAGGAAGATGAACTCTTCAGAAGCATCTCACATGATATGTATACGGAATTGAAAAATAAAGTAGCACTATCATATGATGATGATAAAAATTCATAATTCCCAATACAACACAAACCCCTCCCTTGGGGTCAAATGACATTGAGTTTTATCAGTGCGATCCCAATGAAACTATTCGTATATCTAATAACATGTTAAATCTTTTCTCAAGAATATGGCATGAATTCCGAAAGTAGATTGGATTATTCAATCACATTTGGGTGCAGAAATAACTGAATAATATCATTCCAATACTCAAATTAACTGGAAAATGCATGTTGAGTTGTTAAAATAATCAATAGTAGTGAATCCTCAAAATAATTCAATCTTCAATCTGCGTCCGCGAATCAGAAGTTTGTGCAATTATCGCTTCGCAGATGCAAAAAAATCAACCAGCGAATTAAATTACTCCGCTGCCGCAGATTAAATTAGTCCGTTGGATCGAATCGCGGTTCGGGTTGAAATTCAAACCGCGGATCGCGGCCGTGAATCAAAAGTATGGACATTGACCGCTTCACGATAAGATGTCCGCTTCGCGAATACACCGCTTCGCGGTAAAAAAGTCCGCTTCGCGGTAGAAAATCCGCTTCGCGGTAAGAAGTCCGCTTCGCGGATACACCGCTCCACGGTGAAACGCCCGCTTTGCGGTCGCAAAAAAATTTTCAAACCGCCAATTAAATTAATTCGCGGCCGCGGATTGAATTAGTTCGCGGATCGATTCGCGGATCGAGATAAAATTTAATACAGAGATCGCGGATTTGCGGCCGTAGGCCACGAATCCACGATCGCGGATTGAATTTTTCTTCGATTCGTGGATTGATCCGTGGATTAATTTAATTCGCGGTTCGAAAATCACTACCGGTTCGAAAATCGCTACGCTACCGCTAGATTGAGGGGACGTAGATTCATTTCTATATATCTGAGATGACTTTTATATCAGAATTTCATATATGTCTGATATTTCATATATGTTAAGGAATTTTGGGTGAATATATACATTATTCATTTTGAATGATCCCTCAATGAAATTGGAAACGTTTTTCCTCATAGGACTGATTTATATTGGTCCGGATAGAGGCTTATATATCTTTAGATTTTTGTCACAATGATCAGTGTGAATTTATTCATGTTAGTGGAAGGATGAGCAATGTTATAGACAAATTTGGTCGCAAAAGGAAATGCACTAATGCATCACCACCACCACGAGTGTCACATCGTTTCGAAGAAAAACTAAATGTGGTTAAGCAGGAAATTCTTGAAGCCACAAATACTACCATGTGATCATTGTTTAAAGATATATCTGAAGATGTGTTGAAGTTACTGCAAAACAAAATTATCCATCTCCAGACCACTTTCGATGGAAAATATGATGATCTATGTAAAAGAATTGAAGAGTTGGAGAAGAAAAATTCATCCACTCATGGATGCACCGTCCATATGGAGACCATCACGGTGTAAATCTTTCAAAACAGAGATTATAGACCAGATAAACTTCTTCCTACCGAATCGAAGGATATCTGATCAACCATTATTGAGTGTTCCCACCGCCTGGTTGCCAACCCAACATGTGATTGAAGATACTCAGTATATGTAAAAATATATGATGTAGTTAAAAAACTGTTTTCTTGTGTGTTACTTGGAAGAAATAAAATTGAAAAAGATGCTTAATTGTGTGTTTTATTCAGAATTTGATGGAATAAACTCAAACTTTGAGTGACAACTTTCAGAATATTAATCGATATTTCGTCAGTCCAGATAGAAAAATGCCATAGAAAATAAATTACAAGTCAACTATCTTACCATCTGAATACCAACAATATTTGTAGCTAATGATCTGTAAGAAAAAATATTAGTGATATTAGTATATTTTTCAAAATATGATAATAAAAAGACTTCATGAAGCAGAAGATGGCGCCCCAACCACGCACCATCCCGTGTGACCAACCAATGATTCAAATGTACACTCCAATCTGCTTTATGAAGTCTAGGAAAATCAACACTATTCAAAATTATCAACTCAACATTATTAGACATCATTTAGGATATTTATCACAATGCTCCTTATATAAACCCTCATGAAATTTGAAAATTAATAAATTTTCCTGATATTCAGACTCACGATTGGCATTCAATTTTTTCAATTCTTCCATTCGCTTTTTCAATTTGGAAGCCTGTCGAAGGAGTTCATCATGTTGAAATTCAACTTGCCTTAATTCGTCATAAGATGGACGGAACGTTCGACCTCCCGTCAACCTTATCCATCATCTCCTTCAACTGTCGTCTATTGGACAATACAATGTCTGCCATCGAAGACGATGATGGATTCGACTTTCCAACTATTTTCTCACCTCCGACCTTGGACGATGTTGGTATAGGTTTAGATGAAGCAGCAGATGGTCTACGATAATTACCATCGATCGGTTTAGCCGCCACCGGTGCTAGGGATTCCACCACGATGGCTGTGTCGGGTACTACATTTCGCTGCCACCTGTTACTGGTGGCCCGTGCAGTTGTCATGGCGTATGGGCTGTATTTCCTCACACCATCCTTAAACTTCTGCAGATCCTCTCTTGGAATCTTTTGCCTTTATTGGAGCCTGCTTTTTGGTTAGTTGCTTCACCGAAGGAGGTCTCGTGGTGAATTCGTCATCGGAATCCGAACACCTGCGCTTCATGCTTAACTTCGATGGTCCAGCGCCGTCCAGGGATGGTATAGGTGACAAAAGAGTTGGCCATGGCTTATTTAATTCAGAACATTGTGATAATCTATCATCATCCTGAAGTACTTCACCTTCTCTTTGGGATGGTCCCGCCACACCAGCATCCTCACGACTATCACTTTTATCCCTATCTCCTTCAGGGCGAGCCAAAGTCATGATAATCAGTGCAGCAGAAGCATCCTGCGATGGGGTGGAATTCTTTATGATGAAAATCTGAAACAAAGCTAAAAATGTTAGATCGATACCAGCGAGCAGAGTCGAAGGAATGATTGTTTCGATCTAGCACTCATAGTTTTATGCCTTTTCCCCACTCCAATATGCAGGATGGGTGATGTTTACACGCCTTAGGCGAGTGGATGTCTTGAGGAGGGGGTATGGAAGTTATTTCTACGACTCATCTTCAAGTTTCGGTATGTGTGAGTTTCTTGGAGTGGGATTAAGACCAAAATCATATAAATTGAATCCTGCAACGGTAGTCTTCATTCGAAAACTTGTATTTCGTTTAGAATTATCAAAATGTGTTTCAAACGTGCCGTTGAAGAAGTTGTCAACATGATGGAAGAATTGAATATTCAAGAGGAAGCAGACTTCATAGAAGAAGAAGAAGTAGAAGCAGAAGCTGCAGGTGAAGCAGATGTAACAGAGGCAGAACCAGCAGCAGCAGTGGAGGCCGTCAACGATGAGGGAGAATTGGATGATGAAGACGATCATTTGGTTGCCGATGATGAGGGGCTAGGTGATGACATCTTCGACGACCTGGATGAGGTGTTGTCCAGAGGCAGAGAATCAGTCTCCCACTAGGATGATCTCCTCTACTGTACAGTATAACCGAGGTGATGACGAGGAATGGGGTGCGGAATTTATGTTTTCTCTGCTTCTCGACATTTAGCGGCATGGTCAATTTCCATCAACGGTGTTGGGCATTTGATATGCACGTGAGAAGGAAGTTGGGTGATATCTAATCAGGGTCTACTATCACTATTATATTCGAGTGTAACCCGGAGGCTCTTACTCTTTCAACATAAAAACAAGTGGGCTACAGCCATTCACGAAATTTGAATTTTGATTGGACAAGGACTAGAGAAGAATCTCCAGTCATTGCCATGGTGGTGATTCTCAAAAATAGCCGAGAAATAATTTTTGATCTGAAAGTTTTGAAAAATATTAATTTCTAGAGAGGATGCAGCTTTCACTACCCTGTATGGATTAATAAAAGCCCATCACTCCAGAAAGCACCTGGGACGTTTAAAACGCGAGGGTCGTCAATATTGTAATCAGTGGCTTCCCTCACAAGAGGATTCTCGTGGGCTATTGCACAATCAAATCCCTCTGATTGCGTTCTCTAATGATACTTCTGATGGAAGGCAGATTTAAGACCTCAAGTATCCGTTCGTTCCGCACGTACCACGGAGCGTTCGTTATCATACGCAGAACTTTCATTTGCGCCCGTTCCAGGACGCGAATGCTCGTTCTGCAGGTCTGGCCCCAGGCGGCTGAGGCATACAAAATGACAGGTCTGAAAACCATTTTGTAGATCATAACTTTATTTTTCAGAGAAAGTTTACTTTTCCTGTTTACTAACGGATAGAGTGATGCGATTTTCTCATGTATTTTATTTTTTATCAATTTAACGTGTGGCCTCCAGGTGAGTCGGCGATCCAATGTAACTCCGAGGTACTTGACCTGCTCCAACCAATTTATCTCCCTTCCAGAGACAGTCACTCCTCTCTATGAGTTGTTTCTCTTGCGATCCATCGAAATAGCCTGCGTTTTGTCAGGATTCACTCTTATTTTCCACTCCAGATACCACTGCTGGAGATTGTCTAATGCATTCTGCAAATAGACGACACCCATTAGATGGTCAGCTGAAGAAGAAAGTAAGGCCGTATCATCAGCGTAAAGGAAAATCTTCACGTGTTCACTCCTGGGTATGTCTGACGTGTAAAGAGCGTAGAACATAGGAGACAATATTGCCCCCTGAGGAACGCCGGCCTCAATTGCTCTCGAATCCGAGAGACAATTGTCGACCTTGACTTGGGATGTCTTACCCATGAGAAATGATTTTAGCCACTTCACCAGACCCAGGGGCAAGTGGAAGTCTACCAATTTTGAAAGCAAGCCTTCATGCCATACTCTATCGAACGCTTTACTGATGTCAAGAAGTATAACATGGGCGCTGTTGTTGGTATTTAATTAATTTATCGTATCTTCCACCAGCCTCAGAACCTGAAGCTCGGTGGAGTGAGCTCGGCGAAAGCCAAACTGCTCATTCGGTAGGACATTTCTGTCATCCACTTCATCGTCGAGCCCGTCCAGGACGATTTTCTCAGCCAACTTAGCTGAACTGCAAAGCAGACTGATTGAACGATAATTTTGTGGGAAGGTCGGATTTTGTCCTTCCTTCGGAATCATCACCACGATGGCATGCTTCCACCTTCGAGGAAATCCTTTAAGGCGTATCGAATTGTTTATTATGTTCAACAATGACTGCAACTGGTTATCCGAAAAATACTCAATCATTCGATTAGTAATACCGTCATAACCAGGCGCTTTTCTAGGATTTAATCCTCTAATGTGCGCCTTAAGTTCATCCAGCGAAGCCGGACGAATGTCATCCCGATTTGGCTTTCTCAAGGTGCGACGAACCCTATCTTCTAACAAAAGGTCTCGATCCAGATCATCGTCTGGATGCTCGTTCAGCCTAAATTGCCTTTCCATCGAATCTGCAAATGCTCGAGCTTTAGACTCAGAGTCATAGCACATTCCGCCCTCACCGTGAATAGGGGGAAAATCGGCTTTTTTAGTCTTCAAATTTTTACTAAGCTTCCATAATTGATTGTTGTTTTCTAGATTTTGAAGTATATTGCCGAATCTTTCATGCCTAAATTCCGTTATACTTTCTCTCACCTCCCTATTCAACTGATTAGCCCGGATTCTGTCCGCAGGAAACGAACTCCTTTGAAAGGCTCTTTTCGCCCTATTTCTTTCACGTATTAAATTTTTAAGCCTTTGCGGGAATTCATCATCGTATTTGGGAGCTTGTTCTCTGCGGAAGGAATCCATCAAAGCATTTTTAATGGTGAGTTTGTAACGCGCTACGGCCTCATCCAACTCAAGTGGAGAATTCATTCTCTCAGGAGCGCAATATGCAGTCTCCAGGAGTGAACTGAACATCACATCAGGTCTACCGTTACCGGCACCAAAAAACGTCGGCTCACCTGGAGCCAACACCTGGTATTCATACCTGTCACTGTGTTGCCACAGTCGCCTACCATTCGTGTTGGTAACACGGCTCCACTGCACGTGCTTAGCGTTCAGATCACCTGCAACAATAACGGGTTGATCTGTTTCCATTAGAAGCACATCGAGTGCTTCAGGGAGTATTCTATTGATCGGAGGGTTATAGGCACTGATTAAACGAATAGGACCACTCCTCGTGTTGAAAACAATACCTACTGATTCAATACCATGGGTATCATCATTGGAAATGCCGAGCTGCACGTGCGAATGACAGCGTTTCACCACAATGGCAACACCACCACCCGGACGCCCAATTCGGTCATTTCTAAGCATTTTGTAGTTAGGAAATCTAACAGGTTGTCCATTAAGACGAGTCTCTTGCAGAAAAGCAACATCAATGTTGTTCTCTACAAGAAACTCTATAAACTCGAGTCTGTTCTGGAGAAGACCGTTACAATTACAACTCACCGCTTTGATGAAATTCGGAAGCTGCCTTCCACCCATGAGTTGGGATTAAAACCGATTGAGAATTTTGCAGCAGCTTCTGCGAACTGTGCAAACAGCATCCTCATTTGATCCAAAGTGGAAAGAATGTCTTTGGGGCTATTTGTGACTTGAGCTGATTGAGCAGGGGAGGCGCCCTGGGCAGCCGCCGCATATGACAGCCCTGCTTGTGTCTTTCTCAAATTTACGGGGAAATGTCTTCTTTCGTACTGATTTGAAGCAGGGTTCACCCTGCGCCTTAACCGAGGACTTTTGGGACATCCCCGATAATTTGCAGTGTGACCCCCACTACAATTCGCACACTTGGCCGGTTCATCACGAGACTTTTGGCATTCCCTCGTAATGTGATTCTCACCGCACTTTACACAAGCGGGAACGGCACAGCAGTTCAGCTGACAGTGGACGAATCTCTGACAGCGGTGGCATTGGCCTACAGAGGCCCTGGGTCTCTGTGGCTCAGCTGTCACTTGAACGTTCAAAATATCTGTGACTTGGAAGATATGTTTTTGTTCTTTATCCAAGAGAACTAATACCATTGGCAGAGGTGTTTTTGATGAATTCAGTTTGCGCATACGGACCACTGAGACCGGGGCGAACCCCCTCTCAATCAGCTCGTTATGGATGTCATTACAATCCAAGAATTCGTGGACTCCCCTGAAGACTACTCTCAATTTCTTATCATCAGGTAGACTATAGGTGTGAAAAGGAATACCTTGATCTTTAAAAATACTGGATATTTTTCTGTAGTCTTCAGGAGAGTTCGGAAAAATCTTGATTCCGTCAAATACATTATTTGACAGTTTGTTCAATTTAATATTATTACTTTTGAATAAAGAATTAACAGTGACCCACTTGTTTTTATCTCTGACTGTGATCGGAGGGACGTTTTGTCTTCTGATTGTATCTGGAGTCTGCTCTGTGGGTGGAGTATTTGTCGCGTTGGCATCATCCATATTCACGTCGTCGGCACTCCCTGTACAATTTTGAACTTGGCTGGTCCCTCCGCTAGAAGAGGCGCACTCGGATTCGGGTTCAGCCGCTGGACCATTTTTTGCCGGTTGGTGCATGTCACTGTCTGATGTGACATTTGTCAAACTTTTGAATCTATTTGAAGTTGGAACATTTATCGCAGTTTTTCTACTAGAGTCGATATATGCTACTAGTCTAGAGCTTCTACGATAGGGATAAGATGTCGAGGGTTGATTCTGCGTATCTTTGGTAGCCGGCAGGGCGGGAAATTGCTCCTTTCTGAGCCTTTTTGTAGCAGGGACATCACCAGAACCTTCTGACTTTTCATTCGATTTCGCCGAAATTAGTGAACTTATTATTGGTATTTTCAATTAATCTTCACCTAGGGAAGACAACAATGCCCCTAGCACCTCCAGGAGATCGGCCCTCGGCAGAGAACCGATCCCTGCAAGGACTGATTCCTTGCTCGCCAGATCGCAATTTCCAATTAGATTTCCATCCGATTTTTTGTCTTCAGGGAGATTTTTCAACGTCGTCTCTAATATATATGGTGCAGGTGGGTTAGTTTTCTGGTCCAGGCCGGTACAAGACTGGTTTGGTTCAGGAAAACACACATTTTTCACACTTTACTGCGGAGCAAACTTTCTACCAAGTATGTTACTTTGCTATACAGGGTGAACTTGGGTGATATCGAATCGGAATTTTGTGCCCGCTGTAAAGATCCATTGTTTCAAGTGGAATTGGCAGATATATGTTGCTATTGCAATAGCTAGTTTCATTTGTAATAATGGATCATAAATGATAGTTGCATATATTGTATATTTTTTTAAATATAAATTTATTTTGATGTTGACTTTTTTTGAATAAATTACCTTTCCTAATAACAGTCCTATAATTTTTCTACTTCAAACAAAAACATTTTGCATATGGTGAAATTGGTCTTTATACAAAAAAAAATCTGAGCTCAAATTAATTTTCTCTTCTGAAAAGCAAATAGATCAATGTTGAAATAAAAATAAAATCTAGTGAAATCTCATTTAGTCTACACATAAAATATTCTTAACTAAATAGTGAGACTTGGACTTTTTTTGAAACTCGAAATGATCGATCACATTCCTACTCCGCGCATTACCCCAACTCCTGACATATCCCCTCCACTCCTCTGAATGATATAAATACAATAACACGTCCATCATTTCCTCACTTCTGATCATCATGTCAGACGTAACCAAAGCCGCTGCTGATTCCAGTAGTTATGTGTTGGAACGTGGTGATTCACCACCACCAAGTTTGTTGGAGCCGTCAGCAGATGATGGCCCCATCCAAGGAGAAGAGGTCAGTTCGACCAGCAGAGGACCGCTAGCAGCAGCAGGTTTTGAGTCGGACTCATCGTCGTCAAGTCCACGAACATTTTGGAGGGATGACGACTGGTCGATGAGCGATTCGGCAGAGTCGGACAATTAACATGTTTGCAATGAATACTGCGACTGTGTGAGCGATGGTGAGAGGGACAGACTGGATCAAGATCCATGGTGGGATCTCATGCATTTCCGTAGACCCGGACGCAGACGGCCGGCAGTGCAACAGCCGGAGGACGATGATGTGAGTGACAACGAGAATGATGATGTCATCGTGATAGACGATGATGATGATGTCATCATGATCGACGATTAGGGGTGGACTTTTTATATTGGGGTGTACATTCTCATGGATAGGTACACACAAGGATGGTGCGAGGTTGGGGCGCCATCCACAGGGGGAGGCGCGCGCGGGGCACCACCCCCTAGTCCATCCAAAAAAAAAATATTAATGTTATTTAATAATACAACAGCTATACATCAGAATGATGAAAGTTGAAGAACATCGGTGCGCACACAATGATATATGACAAATTTTTATATTTTTTTTTCAAATATTCAATATCACTTGGGACTAGAGAACATAATGTTATGAAGTTGAGAATAAACAAAAAATAATATCTAGTGAAATCACATTCACTATTTACAAAAAAATATTCTTAAATTACTGATGGAAATGAGTCTATTTGAAACTTGAATGATCGACTACATTCTTACTCCGCGCTTTACCCCCACTCCTGACATATCCCCTCCACTCCTCTGAATGATATAAATAGAATCACATGTCGATCATTTCCTCACTTCTGAACATCATGTCAGAAGTAATCAAAGCAGTTGCGATTCCACTGGTAATGTGTTGGAACGTGGTGATTCACCACAACCAAGTTCATTGGAGTTGCCAGCTGGTGATGGCTCCATCCAAGTGAATGAAGTGAGCTCCTCTTCTGATCAATTATATGAGTCAGATTCAGACTCAGACTCATCCACTTCGTCTGCTGACGAATCTGAAGATTCTATCGATTGGGATGGAAACGTCCACGAATGCAATGAAAATTGTGGTTGTGTTAATGACGTCGTATTCTTAGACGAGTTAGATGATTATTTGTGAGGGGTAAACTAGATATTGGGGTGTACATTCTCATGGGTAGGTACACACAAGGATGGTGCGAAGTTGGGGCGCCATCCACGGGGTGGGTGGGCACGGTGCGCCACTCTCTACTTTATCAAGTATTAATTTTCAAATATATTTGGAAATCAAAACATTTATATATATATATAAATATATATATATATATATATATATATATATATATATATATATATATATATATATATATATATATATATATATATATATATATATATATATATATATATATATATGGGACCACAATGATATATCATAAATTTGAGATTTTCTACAAATATTCGATTTCACTTGGGAAAATGAAACATGACGCTATATAGTTTATACTATACATTTATTTATCAATCACAAAATCTTTGATGGAATATTTTCAGTCTATGAACGGCATTCAATATTGGATCAATAATGTTCGCAGCTTCATTTATTCTTCTTCGGAATCTCATTCGATCTGCTGCCACATATTGCCAATCCATTTTTCTGGCATGTTTATGAGCGTAAGTCCAAGCTACCAAATAGTAGGTTACATTATTATTTTCATTTATCACTACTCGCTTCATAGTGCTTCAGCTGTGTGGTGTGACTGATTCAACCAACACAATTCAAATGAAATGATTACATTGAATATTATATATATATATATATATATAATTCGTTGAGGATTACCTCCTGACACAATGAAGAAAAAAATTTTTTTTTTATTTTATTTCATTTTATTTCTATTTATACTATGGAGAGTCATAGTTTGAATCTTCTGCAGGTATATTGACTTGAAGATCTTCTTCAATGTGCACCCATCGCTCCAAATTATCGTTCCATATAATGTTCGGTTGTTGTCGTCTCCTTTCTCTCATTTCTCTCATCAACTCTTCTATAGTCATCGAAGATGAACTAACATGATTGTCCTGGATAGTTGCACTAGCCGGAGGATTTGGTGTAACTTCCTGGAATTGCGCTGGACCAGTAGTCGAATCAGCTACACATATAACTTTAGACATTTTGGATGTAAGTGAAGCAATGAATCAGATGCAATTCAATTCAAAGATATCGAATGAGTAGGAGAATATAGTTAGAAGTGGGGGGAGTACCCTTTCCTAAACACGAGTGAGATGGGGGGAGAGTTTCGAAAACAAGAAAGGTGACACACATGCCAAAATTAATTTTTATCATTAAAGTTATTGAAATGAATACCGCTGAAAGTTGCAATATTCTGTCAACTTTGTTGCGTGATGGCACTGACCAGTATGTGGCAAATGATGCAGTTCCAGGGCTGAACCGATGTGAACATTCTACCGCTACATTGCCAGATGATTTAGAACATTTTGATATGGATGAGTTTCTTATGATGGCAGACGTACCAACAACAAATGGTGAATTGGAATCCAATATTGGAATGTCTCAATTATTACCAGCCTGTGCTTCACCCCCCATTATACATATCACTAAAAATGAAAAAGGGGAAGAGAAAGAGAAACGAGTGAACAATAGGAGGAGAAATACAATCGACGTTGCCGCAATGATGGCTCCAAAGTCTACTTCTTCCAAGGCTGAAGGAAGGTCCAAAAAAAGCAATTCAAGGACATCATCATCATCATCATATTGTACACCAGATTTCCTACCAATGTCACTATTGAATTTCATTGATCTTTCATCCTATAGCCCCCTGCAGAAATGTGTTGGACTGAAAAAGTTGGTGAAACGAGGCATTCTAGAAAAAAAGGCCGTCCTTGTTCAGTGTGGCGAAAAAGATCGAAGTTTGCATGGGGAAATGAAAACCATAAGCATACTTCAAGAGCGCATTACAACCATGAAGAGAGAATTGACAACAGTTCAAAATCAATATGATTCTCTGGTAACTGAAGTTGATGTAGAACGACAAAATAATGAAGATTTACGCAAGAATGCGGAGAAGGAGTTGAAAGAATTCCAAAACACCAATGAAGCTGTCATGATGACCTACAATAAGTGCATAAAAGACTTGAACAATGTATTTCATAGTGATAGTGAATAGCTTAATTTTTTCTTATATGTATTGATTGTTTTAATAAATGAATTTGAATTGATCATATGAATGTGCAAATGTATTTGTGCGAGTTGTGTGTACATGCAGAACACTGTGAGCAATTGAAATAAAAAAATACTTTGAAGCATAAACTAGTTTATTATTTCAAAACATTACATCATATAGAAATATTACAAAATGGCATTCTTTGAGATCCATGAATTGTGTTCATTGGAAAAACCTAACCATTTGACAAAAACTTTTTGGCCTTTTCTCTTCAATATTTTCTCGACAAGGTACACGTCAGGATTTTGAGTTTTCTGTAATTCAGCTTCATAGAAGCAGCCTTGAATGGGATTTTTATCCATGTCTTCGAGAATGTATGTTGGTGGATATGTGCTGTTGACTTCGACGACTTTGAATAATTCCGTGGTGAAGTTGGCTTCATAACCCTTTTCGAATAAATTTTTATACATGCTAATACGAACTATGTCATTCACTCGATATTTTGGCTTGATTCTTTTCATCTTCTTTCCTTTTTTCTTCTTGATGATTTTCAACTTTGTAGTGGTTTCAACATCGATGGGTTTCATACCTATTGCACGATGTTTTTTATGGTTATATCTATGCGTTATGATTGGAAGGATTTCCAATCATTTATGATTTCCAATCATTGAAAACTCCTTATAGATCCAAGTTTTGATTGTTCGAATTACCCTTTCAGCCATAGATGCTTTTGTAGTACTAAAAGTTGAATAATGTTTAATATTTTTTCGCTCCATCAATGACGAAAAATTGTTATTGTAAAATTCCTTTCCATGATCGCTTTGCATATGTCTTGGAGAATATTTGGCATCTTCCAATACCATCTCCATGGCATCAGTTATATCTTCACCGGTTTTTGTTTTGACTGGTTTTGTCAACAAATATTTAGAGTAACAATCGATGACCACTAAAATGTATCGATAACCTTTATTAATTTTGGCATAAGGTTGAAATTCTGCCAGATCTATTTGCCACAAATCTCCTTTTCCTTTGACGACAGTTGATCTTCTCTGGAAGTTACGACGCGCTGGCTTATGTAACTCGTCCACAATATGACGTTTGATATTATTAGCCATTCTTATTTTTCTTCTCTGTTGATATTGCAATGATGAAGTGATTGTTCAATGGAGTTGTATCAATATAAGATACCTTCTTCACGTAGCTCCTCTATTATTGATATGATCTCATTTTCATTCCTGTATGACCGGATGCTTTCGAAGCAATTAACAGTCGTGAACGATCCACTAACTCTCTAGGTTTATTCCAGTATACATAATTCTTCGGTTTCGATGTAAACACTTTCTGTAACTTTAATTTTTTCATTCCTTCGCCGCTTTGATTCAGAAGTGCATTGGAAATATTTCTCGATTTCAATAGTGGCTTTATGACTTCTTGATATTTCTTTGATTTTTTATATCTTATTCCATTTTTGACTTCATACTTTTTGTACAATGCTTTCGTAAAATCCAAAATTTCGATATATGTGTTTCGAATTTTTGCATCACCAACTCCAGGCGGTTTCTTGAGGAATATCAAGTTATATAAATCTGAAGTGCCAGGGTATTGACGTAATTGCATAGTATCATCCCAGCAGGAAATATTTCCATCATCAAAACGGACTTCTAGATTTCCCATTTTTAGTGTTTGTGTTGAAGGATCTACCCTCACACCATAATTCACATCATATGCACTATTGCCATTTCTAATATTTTGCAAATGTTGTTTTCAGTCTCAAACCATTGCGGAAGATTCCAAATCTCGTGAATCGTCATTGATGAAGGGGTGTTTCGAATAGGTATTGCAGCTATTTTCTCGCCATCCACATCTTTGATGGTTTCATTATCAATACCTGAAAATGATGCGTCACTGCTGAAAGATTGTTTTTCCCAATTGGAGTGCTGGTTCGAATGGATCGAGAAGGTGTAGATGGTTTCACAATAGCAGCAGAAGAAAGAGCATTGAGTGGTTTTGTGATAGGCTCATAAAGTTTTCCAAGGGCAATCTTTTCTTCCACATTTCCAGTTTTGATGGAATTTAATTTTTGTCGAACAGCTTCGGTCGCTTGAACTAGTTGAAGTTTCAAATCCATTTTGGTTTCTACACATTCATCTTGCAAGAGATTCATTATTTCGATGACGAGTTTATTGTAGTGACCTTGACGGAGTTCGATGAATGATTAAGTCTTTTCGAATTGAGATATCAAGGATATATGAAACTGTCAAATCCTTTGCGATATCGTCCATCACATACTTTTCGATCTTTATCAATGACAAGGAATCCATACTGATCATCCCAACAATTCACGCACATCATTTGAAATTCTTTGAATGTGACATCGGGCGAGACGTGATCAGAGAAAATATGATGTAAGTTCATCTCGTCTTGCTTGAATATGACGATGAAGTTGGTATTGTCACGCACTAGCTGTTTGGGAACTCGTGAATAGGTCTGTGCAAGATAGAAGCAATCAACATCTTCATGGCGTCCCATACAAAAATATGATCAGATAATATCCTGCTTTTCACAAATCACATCATCAAAAATGAAAACTGAATTTGGTTTGGCATCAGGGGGTTGCACAATGTCTGCATTATTACTGAATGTGAAGAAACCCAAACCTTTTATTGGCGCTAAAGCATTGCGCAAGTATTCATATTTCGGCTGATTCAACGACTTTGGATAGAGGTAAACGTTTGCAAATCGCAATCCTTGTGAATGTGTCAGTGGAGATATCATGGCATTTGTCTTTCCGCAATTTGACGGACCGATGATTAGCGAGCGAACAGATGATGGAAGTAGTGGACCATGTCTCAATCAGTTCGCCCCATTTAATCCAGTCTCGATTTCATCATCCAAATTATCTACTGCAAACTCTTCTTTTTGCTGACAATGCGCATTGTTTGACGGTTCGACACTTATTGATGCAAGATGTGTGAGATATGTTTCATTTAAATGTCTACCATTACACGGAGCAGACGTAAAAGCAACAGATCGAATAATAAAAAGAAAGTCGAGGATTTGTGAATTTTTTAATGAATAAATTGCCGTTTGGATTGCATTTACCTGGAGGATATCAATATTGTGGACCTGGAACTAAATTACAAAAACGATTGGCACGCAACGATCCAGGCATCAATAAATTGGATAGGGCCTGTAAAACACACGACATTCAATACTCGGAGAATCTCGACGATATTGAAGCTAGACATAAGGCAGACAAATAACTTGAATACAGTGCTTGGGATAGGGTCAAATCGAAGGACGCAAGCATTCGTGAGAGAGCAGCCGCTCTACTCGTCACCAACATAATGAAGGCAAAAAGGCGTTTCGGTATGGGTTGTAATGTGGACAATGTCAAACGAAGGAGAAAAAATAAATCGAAGAAAAATGGACGAAATAAAATCAGAAAAGTAGCATTCGGAGCAGGAATTGTACTAAAAGTTCGGGATGAATTACATAAAGCTGGAGGTAATCAATTCGTGACAAACAATAGGAAGATGGCCACAATAATGGCATTGAAAGCAGCACGTAAATATTTGAAAGCAGCAGGCGGAAAGAAAAAAATTCGCACACCTCGCATAATACCTATTCCGAAAGTTGGTGGAATTTTACCATTGATACCAATTTTTGCCGGATTGTCTGCATTGGGTAGTTTGGCCGGTGCTGCTGCAGGTATAAGCAGAGCTATAAATTCGGCAAGTGCGAGCAGAAATGATCTGAAAGAGGTAAAGCATCATAACAGAAAGATGGAGGCGATAGCTTTAGGAAAAAATGGTAGTGGTATATTCTTGAAACCATATCGCAAAGGCCTCGGTATCTACCTCAAACCATATACATCAAAAAACTAATTGATGCCCTACCTCTTAAACCTCTCACAGATATAGATCTTACATATTATGCCAAACAATTGAAAATTCCACATTTTCGTGGTGTGTTCATGCGTGATAATTTGCCAGCCTCAGGACCACGTAATCATGAAACAGCCATCATCAATTTGGATGGATTCAGCGGTCGAGGAACACATTGGGTGGCATACAGGAAAATTGGAAGAGTTGCAACATATTTCGACAGTTTTGGAGATTTACCCCCACCAGTGGAGTTGGTCCATTACTTCCGGAAAGGTACACATGCAGTCAAAAAAATCATGTATAATTATGAACGTGAGCAGAAGTACAATACAGTTGTGTGTGGACACTTATGCTTGAAGTTTCTCTCTCTTCCAATCACCCGAAAAAACTAAAATGGATTTCACTTGCAGATACGCCCAAAGAGGTCATGATTTCTTGTGCAGCTAATGAAATAGCATCGGTTTGGGAAATACTTCCCAAACACCTTCAAGAGGATATTGATATTTTAAAATATAAATATTGCTATGAACATCATATGGACAATGCAAGTGTTGGAACATCAAATTCTAGTGATGTGAATGACGGACCCATACCTCGAAAACTATTTTGTTGTTATTGCACCATCGATGATTGTAATATTGGCGCCAATAACAATCAAGTTGAATTGGGACACACAATGCCGCCGAGGAAACGAAGAAAATTATATCACATGTGTTGCGAACAACAACAAAATGATTTGTTATCATATGAATGCAATCAGTCATGTCACGAAAGTTCGAGCTACAAGCTGTTGGATCCAGCGTCTTGAGTGCAGACTTCTACCCACCCATTGAGCTGGATAAGAATAGCCGTTATAAATTGGGGCTCTTGGGATTCTATGGATGCAACACAATCCACAACATCACGGAAACAAACAACCTGATCACTTTCTTCATACCCGCAAATAAAGCCCTCACAGTCAGTTCTGAACGTGATATAAAAATACCAAGTGGTGCATATGAGATAGAAGAAATAAATGCGTTATCCAACGAGAACTTGAATTCCACGTATTTCATGGCGCGAAACATGATGACACCACACTGGATGAATTGTTCAGCCTTCGAGCAAACAATAATACATTCAAATGTATGATGCAATCAAAGTATGTGGTGAACCTGAAACATAAAAACTCAATAGCATCCCTGTTGGGATTCGAGAAGAAAGAATTCAGTGCGAATCGCATGCATGAATCTACATATTCTGTGAATATTGTACCCGTGATACTCATTCGATTGGATTGCAGTATTATTTCAGGATCATACATGAATGACGAAGAGAATCTTTTTTTTTTAATTTGTTGTTGATGTTGAGCCGAGTTATAATATAACAAAAGAGCCAAACAACATTATTTATATGCCCATCAGCCCGGAAGGACGTCAGTTCATCGACAACATTTCTCTGCGCATATTGAATCACCGAAATAATCCCATTGATTTCGGTAGTGTGGAAGGAATAGTTGTCATATTGGAATTGAAGAAATTACAATAACGAATGTAATGGGTTTTTGCTACAACAAACGACAAAACAGTGAATACGAAATATTTTCACCAAACAAAGATCGTCTTTCATCAAATATCGTCAAAAAGGAAAGCTTTGCCAGGAAGGAGGTCATTCCACAAGTGTATGCTGAACGGCAAAGACATACATTGTCAGCGAGAGATCTTAATTTTCTAAAGTCTATTGGACTCAGAATTCGACAATAAAATGGTACTCGAAGCAAACAGTGACAAGTTGAATATTTTCAATGAACCAGTGGTCGATCATTCTCTCATAAGTCTGCACGAGCATACCTATAAGCCGTACGGATCACCATTGTTCAAGAATTCAGATGAAATCCGAATTGCAATCAACAATCAAGATGTAATACTGGACATTGTCGACAGTTTCATTTACATTGAGGGAAAATTCCAACCAAATGAAGTGAACAAAGTATGCTATCTTTCCAACAATGCTTTGGCATTCCTTTTCGATGAGATCCGCTATGAAATGGGTGGTGAGCAAATTGCCGTTGTTCGAAAACCAGGCATAACATCCACAATGAAGACTATGGTTTCATTTGGTCAATCACACTCTCACATGCTTTTGACTACTGGATGGGGACTTTCCGACACAAAACAACACATTGATGCACCCAGTCATTTATTCAGTGGAAAACTTCCTCTCAAATATTTGATGGGTTTTGCCGAAGATTATAAAAAGAGCATTCTGAATGCAAAACAAGAACTGATTTTGATTATAGCTCGCTCATTCAAGAATTCATATATTGGAGACGTTGATGCCTCTTTGGAAATTACAAAGATTGAATGGAAAATAAAACATGTTGTGCCCGATGACAAGCAGAAGCTCAAATTATTCAGTAGAATAAATGAGAGTGGCCTGAATTAAAAAATCAAGTTGCCTTATCGTATGTGGGATCTTTATGAATCACCCTCTCCAGACATATGGGCAATAAAAACAACCAACACTTTGGAAACACCTCGCTTCATAATTATTGGCTTTCAAAGTACCAACGCATCCGAAAACAGAACACTGGATGTGACAAAAATTCATAAATGCAGACATTAATAACATCCGAGTGTATTTGAACTCTGAAGTCTACCCATATGAGCGTTGGAACCTGGACTTTGATAAAAAACTATTCTCTTCAGCTTACTATGCATATGAGGACTTTCAACGTAGTTATTATGACAAAGATATGAGTGAACCTCTTATGGATCTTGAGGCATTTCAACAGAATCCCCTGTTCATCATTGATTGTTCACATCAACCGAATGCTACAAAATCATCTACAGCGGATATCAAGCTGGAGTTCGAAACAAGAAAAACTAAATTTCCAGCCAACACCAAAGTCTATGCACTCATTATACACGACACCTTCTTGACTTACAATGCATTGGATGGCTCTGTTCGTAATTCACTTTGAAATGTTCAATATTTTATTTTTGTACTATATCTGAATATTTTAAGTATATCAATAATGTTTATGTGTAATGGAAAAATAAATAAACAAGATTTTGTAAATATATGTTTTATTTCATATCAAATATCTACATGATCATATTCATCATCATATTCATCATAAAGTTGATATTTCTCGATGATGTCATCAGGTAGGAATGGTAAAAGGGTGTGGAGAAATCCTTCCAGATCCAATTTGATCATTTCTTCACAGAATTGTTGCAAGTTCAAGGCTCCTTGACTGAATTCCTCACAAAGTATTGCACCCTTGACGTACTTCTCGGGTAAATGTGCACATCTTTGGATTTCATCTTCATCGAAGCAAACATTCAAATCATAGACTGTAGCATGGAGGACATCTTGACTCAAGGCATTCAAGTAGGAGTTCAATCTCTCGATGGCTGTATTGATGTCCACGGCTTCCGTCCAACATTGACTCGAGTAGTGCATCCACATATTGAAAACTGAAACGAAAAAAAAGAATTGTTAATATATTCCATTGATATTCAAATAATTTTACTTACATGAAAAAAATGTGATGCTCCAATTATATTATTACTTCCTAACTGAATATTATTTTTTAGTGGAGAAATATCTATATTCAACATAAAATCACTATATCCTAACTATTAACATATAAACAATATTATCATTCAATGAAGTTGAATTCTACTAGAGGTCGAGTTCTTAAACCCCCTGCTACTTGTGGACTCTGACCCAAATATGTTATTGTATATTTGAAATCTGAAGCATTTATGCACCTGACACTGTCCGCATCGAATTCATCTGAAATACTTTTTGACAACCATGATTTGAATAAAGTATCATTATCATCACGTAATGTCATCAGAATAGATCTCCATACAAATTATGTTGAAAGCTTTACCGATAGGTAATGATGATATTGGTCTTTGTTCAAAAGCTCCCACCCTCTTTTCGAATATTGAAGAATTGATTCTCTTCAAATCCACAACTTTTGGAAGAAAAGACATAGTAAGACTGTATGAAAAAATATAGATTATTTCACCCTATAAAAAATACACTCACTCAATTGAAAAACTTCTCGTACTCTGTATTCACTCTGATGATATTATCTAACATCTGATTTCTCATCAACGACTCCACACAGTTTTATAAGAGACGTCCCCACCCTATTTCCAGTAGAGAGTGACCATCAACACACTCATCAATACTCCTAGTTCACTCTTAGCTCTCTCACAGGACAAACGCCCTCTTCGCTTGGAGAGTGCAAGGATTCATGAAGGTCATGACCACACAGAATATGTATGCCTACACCACAACTTTAGTCAAAGTCAAACAAACAAAAATCAAGATCAAATCTTAAGGTTGCCGAAACAATCCCAACATCGAAACTCAAGGTCAAATCTCAAAGTCAAAACTTAATGTTATGAATCTCAAGGTCAAACTCAAGGTCAAAACTGAAGTCGAATCTCAAAGTCGACCAAACCCACTGTCAAAACTCAATGACAAATCTCAAAGTCAAATCTCAAGATCAAACACACACCACAATGCACACCTGCAACCATTCAAGGTCACACGTGACGTCATAGTGGTGGGGGAGCCAGAACCGGCTCAAATCTCCCTACTTTACGAAGTTTCTTTGTCTGCTTTCGCTAGGTGTTAACTGATAGAAAATGTAACGTAAGAAAAATGCTTATGCCCCCACCATGACTTTTCTCTCCTGTCTCTTTCTATTATATGTGTGACAACTACACTTATCCTGTCAGAATTGAATGTCAACGCATTCAATTCCTATTATAGATAAATAGAAAATGCTAAATTGATGGAGTAAGGGATCTTGAACTCACTACATATAGTGATTTGATATTTGATTTGAAATATACCTTTTTCAGCATGTTGGAAAGCCCCAGTTTTCAAGTAATAAATAATTTAATTGTTACATTTTCGTATATCAAGAAAAGTGCTCATAGAGCAGTGGTTAGCATTATAGGCCTGAGTTTGATCCCATACCAAGGAACCTTTTTTTTAATCGGTTCCAGATACAAATATATTTGATATGATATTGAAAAATGTATATATATATATATATACATATATATATATATATATATATACATATATATATATATATATATATATATATATATATATATATATATATATACATATATATCAGATTTTTGGGTGAGCTTCGCTTTCGTGGTTTAATCAGATAATAAGACCGCAAATCGCACTCGGTAAAATTTCCAGGTAAACTACTTTCTCGAAAAATTTCAAAAAAAATTGAGCGATAAAACCCCTCAGCACTTAGTGATATTACCCTCGAACATGAGCGGTAGGATATCTATGCGAATACAAGTCGGATATTATCATTGAGTGGTAAGACCTGGAAGATATTTTGTTCCTTTTATATTTCTATATAACCTGTATTTGATATAATATAACAGATGGTTTATTATAAGGAATAAATTATATTGTAATTCCTCTTTTGGAAATAGTTTCTTATGTTTTTTTTTTATGTCGAAGTTAGATTAATGGTTTACATTGAATATGTGGCACGTCAATTTGATATAATATAACGAATAGTATATTATCAGGAATAAAATAACTTTTACTGTAGCAGATGAGTTTGGGGAAAGGATACAGGGTGAATCAGAAGTACTTTGACAAACTTCAGAAGGTGATTCCTCACAATATTCTAATATGAATTGTCCAAATAAATATATGTCCGGAAACCCTTCGTTTCCAAAATACAGGATGTTTAAGTTTTTTTTTCAAATAACTTTCGAATTACTGACCTTAACTAAATGAAAATTGGTATTGAGAGGTTTTTTGAGGTGTCGAATTCGAACCTGATGTTATTATTGCTCTTACTCGTAGGGGGCGCCACCTATACGTCTTTTTTCTTTTTTGAAGAATAATAACTTTTTTTGAGCGTACTTCTAGCACATTTTTCAGTTAAAAATAAATTCCTCCATCATATCTACGTAAAAGCTACCGTTGTTACAAGTCGCTATAAGCAACCGTTTTCCTGATATTTGGACTTGAAAATTTCAAGTCGATTATTTGATAATCGACGCGTGTTGAAGTTATTACCATTATTTTGCATTTTTCGCAAGAATGCTTAGGAAATGAATTTGACGTTTAAGTAAGTAGTTTTGGTAATTACTTATTATGTGACAGTAAAACACTAATTTTGAAAAAATGGATTATTTAAACAATAATGCTCATTAGCCGATATGAATTTCGTTTATGGCCTTGCGGATGGCAATGCGCGCGAAGCAAGACGTATTCACCGCGATTTCCTAATCGAGTACTGCCTTCAGCTCCAACATTTACCAGTCTCCACCGTCGTTTGGCAGAAACAGGTAGCTTCAAGAGGGTAGCTGATATTATTGGAAGACCATGAGCAGTCCGAACCCCAGAATTGTGAGAAGCTGTTTTGAACGCTCTCGAGGAGAATCCAGAAACAAGTACAAGAATAATTGCTGAAACTCTCAATTCTACTCAGTCCACAGTTTGGAGAATTATTCATGATCAACAATTTCATCCATACCATATTCAAAGGGTACAAAATCTTTTGCCACGATACTTTCCCCAACGCATTACTATGTGTCAGTGGTTTTTGAGAAAATTGGCTGGATATCCTCAATTTCTAAGATATGTACTCTTCACGGACGAGGCAAACTTCTCCCGAAATGCTATCACAAACTTTCATAACAACCATGTTTGGGCTCTGGAAAATCCGCACGCAGTTAGTCAAATACATTAT
>JAFIRS010004733.1:0-76224 GCA_018342105.1 Gonioctena quinquepunctata
GTCCTGTTGATTGTAATGCAACAGTGATTCGTCAAGACAGAATCATTCTCAACAATATTCCATAAGTTTTGTAGATACTTTTGCTCTTTTTCGTAGCTTCTTGCTGCCTAAACATTATAATAATTGTTATATATTGAATTTTATAAACTCACCATTTTCGTGTTGAAAGTCGTATCGAGCTCTTATAACAAGTCATAACTCACAGCACAGTTGATTTCATACTAAGCATTTCAAAGATCAATGTAGACTCGCCAGACGTTGTGGTGTCACACAATCAAAAAATTGCACAAGTAACATCTTCACTACACTTACTCACTTCACACCTATATGCGCATTTCGATAATTAAGTTATCATCAGTAGGTTAACTACACTACTTTTTTTTTCATTACAATTAACAACATATACAATATCTATAGCGCATTTTGTTCCTAATCAGCAACATGCTGGTGACTGAACATTACAATCTTAGTGTAGTGGTACTTTTAATTTTACGTACTACATTATAACAAAAATATAATATAACATCAATAACTGCAATATAACATATTTATATCCATAATGTTTACAATAACACAGTATTTCGTTGATTTATGTGCTGGATCAGATTTATTTTGAATGAGGAATGACTATCTTTATTTTTCACAGAATTTGGCAATGAATTGAAGGTTTTTAGACATTTGTATATGGGATCATTGAGTGCTATATTTGTTCTTACATTTGCTAAGTAAAAGTTATTTTGTCTCATATGTGTGGGTTTCGGTAACTATGTTGATTATTGGGTTACATTTTTGTCGTTTCTTTTGAGTTTTGTAGGTATATTTGCTTTGTTCTATTTTTGTTCCATATATCATCAATACCTCTATTTAAATTAGGAAGATTTCCTCAGAATTTGAAAATTGGAACAGTCATACAAATATTTGGATCAGAAGAAGCATGTAGAGGTACTATTTCCATCTAACCAAAGTTGTTGACTGTTGGGAAATCAAATTTCTCTAAAAATCGATATTATAGGTATTAGAGGAAAAATAATATCATGGTTAATGTTCTACATAGAAAAAAAAATGAATGGCATCGGAACAAAAACATGATGTGAATCTTGAAATTACACAGGGATCAATACTGGGGCCATTGTTATTCCTCATTTTCATCAACGATCTTCCAAACTACATGAATACTGATTGCCTAGTATTATCGCAGATGATATATCACTTGCAGCATATGGTAATAATTTGCATGACCTACAAGAAAGGTTTAATTATTTAGCAGAAAAATTTACCAAAAGGTAATTCAAAAATGGTATGATACTGAGTGCCTCAAAAAATGTTTTACTCCACTTGAATGCCAAAAAAGAATCAGACAGTCTAATTAATGTAAATATGGGAACAAGTACGTTTCTCCAACTCAGAATTTATTTTGATTCAGATGTCTTTTTGGACCGCAATTGAAAACATCAGCAAAAAATGTCAATGCAAGCTACTATGCTATCCAGCAATTGAAAAATACTTTCAATAAAGAACAAGTACTGAATGTGTACTCTCAAATCAGTTATATCACTGTTTGGGGATATACATCATTAGCTCAGAGACTTCACAAAAACGGGTAAATAGACTTATATTTGGCATAAAATGTTTACTCCTGTAAACCATATTATAAAGAAAATAGGCTATTAACAGTTCCTTGTATATAAATTTATAAATGTATTTTGCTTGTAAAAAAAAACTAATATACACACATAGCTATAGGACCAGACATGGTAGTTTGCTACAAATTCCTATACACAGAACATCATTATATGAAAGAAATCTCCAATACAGTGGTATAAAGTTTTTCAAAACTCTTCCCGGAAATATAAAGAGTGAAAAAAATTAAATACGTTTCTAAAATCAACTAAAATCCTATTTAATTGAGGAATGTTAATATAATAAGTGAGTTTTTGGAAAATAACTAAATTTGTATTAACTGTGCTGTCCAATACCATGTATGGTATAAATATACAGTAGAACTCTGATTAATATTTTGTTCTGTAGGAAATTGATCTTTATAAAAATAGATCCACTAATTACTTGAGTATGTTGATAAAAAATAGTTTTTGAAATATATTGTTTGGTCAGGTTAAAAAAATTATTGTTCATGGGTGGCAATTGTGAATGATGGATGCATTGAATAGTTTAGTGATGGAATTATGATGTTTTGGGAAGAAAATTTGTTTTTTTTAAGAAATGGAGTATTTAGGGCCAGTTGATAGATATATGGATAGATAGATAGATAGATTTTTATTGACAACGTTACATATTTTTACAAGTGTTTGTAGCAGGTCAGATAATTGTCAAAATTATAGAAATTATTGTTCCATTGTCAATCCCGGATTTGCAACTTTTCATTTAATTGCACAAAATGTTGTTTTATTTTGGTTAGGTAGAGAAAATCCTCCATGGGCAAAACTTCTCCAATGACATATGGGCCTATTTTATCTTACCTGTTGCTCACTCTTACAGTACTGTGTGCTGTATAGTTTTTGGTTCACCAATTGGTTGCTCAAATGTTAATTATTTTCTGAGATCCAGAGCTCTGCAGTTGCACTGTTCTGGTTCCTTACCGCCTAGTCTGCAGATTATATCGCCATTGTACTGTCCCATTTTATTGAGATGCTCTTTTACTGGTGCATGTCCAGTCATAAGCAATGTTCAATGTATTAAATACTGAAGTAATGGAATTATGGGGTTGTGGAAAGAAAATCTGGAATGTTTGTTTTGTTGAAGTGATGGAGTACTTACTGTTTAATTACTAATTCTCGATAAGCAACTTTTCATTTCATTGTACTGTACGTTGGTTTATTCTACACATAATTGAAATCTAGTTTTGGTCATATTAATTTCTGTATAAGTAATCAAACGGTCATCTCGATTTGAAGTGGCCCCGTTCCTGTATAAAATACTACTGTAATATCTGACTGACTTTCCTGGGTGTGAATTTATTGAGAATTTGAGTAAGATCTTTTTTTCTGTTCACTTGTATAATGAATTGACATTTCAAAATAACAACCAAATTATTTTCAACAAATGGAGTGAAAATGATTCACAACTTAAACTAAATTATATTCAATATATGGAAAAATCCTAATACCTTCTTTGAAAAATCTATATTTGGATGTGTTCTTTGAAACAACTTTCAGAATAACTTCCTTGTTATTCTGCTATGATCATAATATTTGTGCTGTGGAAGGTCAAAGATATGAATACATAACATGAGTGGAAATTATAGTGAATAATGATCAGTGCGTGGCTACTAGATGATAATCTCTGACAAACTTATTGGAGCTGTGATAATTGGAAATAGGAGTTATTTTGATATTGTTATCATTGATAACATAAAATATTCCGCTTTTGAATCATTCTATCACTTTATGTCACGAATTTTTGTGATTTGGGGAAGATATAGAAACAATGAAATATTTTCATAAAAAGTTTTTCCTGAAATAGCTTTAGTTGTTATCAATATAATGAAGTCTTTCTTTATTATATTTATCATTCAGTTTGCATTTATTGAAAAAAAATCCAAATAAAAAACAACATTGTAGAAAATCGATGTTTTTGAAAACAATTTCATAGACGAAAATTCTGGCCAGCACAGATCAAATTACCTCAGGAAATTTAAAAGACATATCTTGATTTAAACAGCCTCACTCTCTCATTGATCATAAATAAATGTATTTATGACTATTCAGATTACCTCAAGAGGACTATATTGAACATAATTTATTGAGAAGGAAATAAAAGTACCGACTAATTGTTGTTTTGGATTTTCGAAAAAATCGATTGGTCCATTTTATTTTTGAAAATTTTGGGTTTGATAAATTTTAATATGCATTTCAATACAAATACTTTATTCGTCACTTGAATCTATCATACAAGTTGTAAAAATATAAAATATACAAAAGATAATCGGGCTAGTCAAAATTTACAATAAAAAAATTACAATTAGATAGATAGCACTGTAGTATACCCGTTATAACACATAATAAAGTAAACGAGTTCAGATATAAAATATAAGTATAAATAATATAATAGCTTAATGTCATTAGGATTCTAAAAATTCATCAGCAAATTCATAAACACAATTTAGCAGTAACAGATCAAGAAATGTACAAAAGACCTTAAGGTCGAGGTACGGAGAGGCCGAAGAGCCATATCGACCCCCCTACAATCTTCAATAGTTCTAGAAAAAGAGGTCATGTACAAAAACTAAATTAATTTTAGAATCATATTCAATATTTTTTATTGGCTTTAAGGTCGAGCCCATGCAGCCAGAAACAAATTGAGTAGAATAAAGATGATTATCTTGTTGAGTTTGTATATATTATTTTAAAATTTCTTAATTTTTTTATGAGCCTGACAGGCATTTGTAATTATCTAAGATCTAATGTAACCTAGCACCTTGATAAAAAATAAGCAAGGGATTGTATGACAAGAATCACTCTCTTCTCTCCCAGGGGTCGTTCAGGGCATTTTTTAAGTACACACACAAGGTGGACCTCAGAAAATAGGAAAATTGCAATAGGGTAGACATGAGGGATGACGAGGCTAAACCTATAGCTTATCTTACAATTTCAATTTTGCATCATTTATGAATTTCAATATAGAGTCAAAAACGTTTTTCTTATTGAATGAAAGTAAATTCAGGATATTGTAGGGGGATACTATTTACTAAGGTTTCGTTCAGTTTTGTGGTTTTATTTGCATATTTATTACAGCTAAGGAAAATGTGGTTCAAGTCCGCTATTTTGCTGCAGTTATCACATAGATTACGGTCATATATTTTTTTTTTATAGATGCGCAGGGTAGCAAGCATGTCCAAATTTCATTCTTGTTATAGTTGTGATATATTTTCTTGGGTAATTATAGTTCTCGTACCAATATTTGTTATTTATGGTAGGTTCTAATAAAGTATAGCGTGTAGGGTTTGTAGTAGTAGTAGTAGACTTTATTTTAGGAATCCTAATATACAATATATAGTTATAAACATAAATATATAGATAGTTATAAACATAAACATATAGTTAAGCGTAAACATATAAATAATTTATATAAATAAATATATTTTTTTTTTCCCAATACATCAATCATGTATTATGATTTTATATAATCTAGTAATAACTTTTTGAATACTTTTAAGGAACTTACATTCTCATCAGGTATCTTATTAAAGCTATCTAGGCCTTTAAAGAACAATGAATTCATTCCACTCTTGTATTTGGTTCGGGATATATAAAATGTATTACATGTTCTTGTATTGTATGAATGAAGATCACTATTTTTGACTAAATATCTGCTAAGATAGGTTGGTTGTATCCCACTTGTAATTTTGAAAATAAAAATCATGCTCAAGTAATGCAGTATTGTCTCCAAGTTTGGGACCATTTGGCGTACAAGAAATTTTTTGATGTTTATTTTTTCTTGCCAGCTAAGATTATTGTCAATTGTTATTCCGAAAGTAGCGCTGTCCTTAAGCTAGTTGGTCTACAATTTCAATGTATGTGATACCTACATGTGCCTTCACCCAGACGAATATTATTTCTTTATTTCCTAGTGAGTTATATAATAACCTCTTGATTTCAGTTATATATGGATTTAGAAGGTGTGAGTTGATTTCCATTTTTGTTTTTAAACTGGTTAGAACTGATAGAGAGTCGGAAAATGTTATGGCTTGTGAAATGTTATTTTCTAGAATATATTCTATTGTTTGTGAATGTCTAACAGAAAACAACTACTTCCCCGGCTAAAGCCACGCTGGACATTGAACTACATCTGATAGATATTCTGAAAAGGCCCTAACTCAAAAGAAAAAATCTGAAATTGAAAATTTGCATTTTCATTCAGATAGTTATTTGATTTTCTATTCCAGTCTTAATTAGGAACTCATAAAGATGAATGAGGCAAAGAAGAATGTTTTCCAAAAGAGAGTACTCACCAGAAATCATTCATAACATTGACGTAGGAGAGACATCGCATTCACTAGGTCTTCAATACATTTTTGTCGACGAAAATCTATTTCACGCTTCCACATCATCAGGAAGACCGAAGAAATGGGAAACACATTTTCAAGAAGCAATCTCACTTTGCAAAGATGGAAAAAGTTAGAATCATTTCTTTTGGAGAGACACTTTGAAATTAGTGTTTTCTGACATTAAAACCTGTCATGGGGTATGATAGATTGATTTGTTGAAAATATAAACAGGATGTTCATAAAATCAGATGTGGAATCATCTGCGACTGAAAGATAAACTTTAGTCACTATCAATTGAATATTCAATTGAGAATGTTTCCCTTTTCAACATGAATACCCCACAAGAGGTTATCTTGACGATGGAAGATAGTGACTAAAGTTTATCTTTCAGTCGCAGATGATTCCACATCTGATTTTATGAACATCCTGTTTATATTTTCAACAAATCAATATTCTATTGATTTTAAAATTGGTATTGCTTCGGCGCTGTAAATAGATGTTTTGTTATTCAATTTATACATGCATTGTCCTTTATTTGGGATTATGAAAGTACATCTTGTGGATTCATTACATTTTGATGCGTCTGTATATATAGCTGTAAAGGTCTTATATTTGTTCTGGATTTGTTTTATCAACATGTTATAGCTTTTTATCTCTGTATATTTTGGAATGATTTAGGTGGTTCCAGGAGATACATATGGTATTCTATATTCTCTGTAGGCACAAGAGAGTCATTTTTATTTCTCAGGCCTTCACAGAGTGGTGGTGACTTTTTGTGTAACCAGTATGGAGCAGTAAGATCTTGCATATTGAGTCTTGACAGTTTTTGTAGGACTGGAGAGTTTTGATTTGTCTCTTTATGATGAATTTTTCTGCGAGATGTTGTCTTCTGAGCTACAAGGGAGGTTCCTTGGCTTCGACATGCAATGGTACTACTGGTGTAGATTTCATTGCTCCTAAGCAGAGTCATAGGGCCTTGTTCACCATTACATCCAGTTTTTGAAGTGTGTGATTATTTGCTCATCCATATTCAATATATTATAATAGATGTGAAACCATTTTTTATAAACTGGAGTAACTTTTGCATGTTTTAGCTTTTTTAGAAAAATACCTGTCACAAAACAAATATGGCCAATTTCTGGTCAATAAACTTTCTACTTCTTGACTGTCAGTTGGTGTCAAAGAGAAGGAGAAAGGAACATACAGTATATTTTTCAATCTCATGTTTTATTGCCTATGATGCAACATAAAATATCATGTTAGTCGCCTGGAGCTTCTGGATGTTGACTTACTGTTCCGATCTACGATAATCTGATTATTTATTGCTACTTCCCAGCGAGCACAAAAACATCTCAGAGATGTTAAAAGTACGAGATTTTGAGACATTGAACATCCACTGCGATGTTCTGTTTATACATGGTACCATTTTTTATAGAATAGCCAATATCCGCCGCAGGTGGTGATTTTCAGGATGTCTCTAGGATGTCACAAAAAGAACTTGTCCTAAGTTTGTGTGATAGCTTGTTCATAGACACAACAGAACATTCATTCCTAAACCGTTTTGCGCACATTAAATTGCTGTAAATAAAACATTTTTAGAGATCACCTTCTGAAGCCTTTTGTTATTTATTTGGACATTTGAAGGTGTCACATTCTTCTTAAAAGTTTTTTTTTTCAATTTTTATACCACCAGGAGTGCATCCTCTTCTAGGATGTTCATCATTTAATCTAAACAGAGATTCTTCTTGACACATTCTGAGTGAAACTATTTCATTAATTTATTCTGTAAGGATGATAGTGTTGATGTTGAAAACTAAAAATAAAGTATTTTTTATAACATCCAAGGCTTTTGTATTTCTTACTGTACTGAAACGGATTCGATGTGAAATATACTAACCACCAATAATGAAGATAATTTTAATATTATTAGATATTTTATATATAATTTCAATTGTATCTCTAGGGAAGATTTAGTTGAAATTATATTTGAAAAAGATTCATTTTCACAGTTATTCTTCATTTTTATCACAAACTGATTTCTTCTATTTGAAGAGTCGATACATTTCAGTTCGCATCAGTCTGTTGGAAAACCGGAAGAGTTGTTTTTGATTTTCCAACTCTGAAAACTAACGAAGTTCCTAATGGAAAATTGTATAAATAAAACAAGTCGTTTTTTTCAAGAATCTTCAATGATACAATTTGAACATCTCATTACAGATTAGAAAATCCTATCAACAAATACACATTGTATGCTTTTGAGGTTATATTATGTTTCTGGACTATGCTAATAAATTTAATTCATGTAATACTTACTTTATTTACTTATTCAGTGATATAAAAAAAGTCTATTATATAATTGGTAATGTTCACTATGTTGATAAAGTTCAACAATCTTTAAATACAGTGAAACCTCGATCAACCGTCACTCTTTTAACCGCCACTCTCTGTTTTCCGTCATCGGTGAACCATTATTGTCTATTGTTTCAGTAACTTAATATCGACTGACGAGTGCAGATCAGTGTTTCATAGTGTCTTTTTAATTGTGTGGTGTTGTGAATCAAATATAAATATGTATTATTCACTTATACACGGTTTAATTTCATTCCCAAACCATTTGAAATCTAGTTATGGTACACGTTTATAACATAATTTCTGTTATCTGTCTATTGAGTTAACCGTCATAGTCCTGGTCCCGAGGGTGACAGTTAATAGAGGTTCTACTGTACTTTCACACTGTAGCGCCATCTTGTATATGCAATAGTGTATTACTGGTGTTTCATGTTCCATGACTATGATGAATAAAGAGGCCAGTTGTATGCTGATTACTCTAGGGTCAACGTCGTTTCATTTATCTAACACACTACACAGGGATGAATGGAAAGACTCTGCGGATCCTCCTGGTATACAGATGGATCAAGACTGGGGGGAATGTCCGGCGCAGGAGTACAAGGAAGGTACAAATAGAGAAATCTCAGTTCCTCTAGGCAAATATGCCTCGGTGTTCCAGGCTGAAGTATTTGCTATACTCACCTGCGTGAATACAGCAAGGCAGCAATCATGGCGA
Organism: Gonioctena quinquepunctata; assembly: GCA_018342105.1. NCBI lineage: Eukaryota > Metazoa > Arthropoda > Insecta > Coleoptera > Chrysomelidae > Gonioctena > Gonioctena quinquepunctata. Next base: position 9,069 of record JAFIRS010004733.1, read on the forward strand.
TAGGATCAAACAAGATCACATCCAAATTGGTGTCCGAGTGTAGAAACGCCATAGAAAGTTTGCAAAAAACAAGGAAAGTCAGCCTCATATGGGTACCAGGACACACAGGTGTTCCTGGGAACGAAGAGGCAGACAAAGTAGCCAAGATTGGATCGGGAAAGACTCCAGTCGGACCGGAACCAATCTTGGGAATACCCAAGAGCATGGCCATCTCAAACATGGAGGGACTGCTGCAGAAGCAGTTCATCAAAACATGGCAGGAGGCGCCATGCATGAGGCAATCGAAGCTCCAAATAAAGGGGCCTTCGAAAAAACTGTCACGAGAGATCCTGTCACCTAACAGACGGGATATCAGGACTGCGACTGGGCTCCTAAAGGGACACAATCACCTGAACAGGCACAGATGGATGATCCCATATGCAGATGGTGCCTGGAAGATGACGAGACTTCGTCGCACATCCTTACTGAGTGCCTCGCTCTGGTGCACCAGAGGGAGATCAACCCTTGGGTAGCATAATTCTGAACCCAGAAGATGTTCAAGAGATGCAGCTGAGGAAACTGCTGAGTTTCGTCAGAGAAATCGGCATGCCCAGCTGATTCTCACATGACTTGGGCGCCCAAGGAGCCCAAGTAAAGAGGCCTACGTGGACGGGTTCTCCGGAACCAGCCCACCATGTGCACAGAAGAAGAAGAACACACTACACTTCAAACACTCATCACTTTCCACGTTTTTCTCAGTTAAAAATAAAAATAATCGCTTTACCGTATTCCACGTGCCACACAGTCCAGTGTTGTTCCTGCGAGGTTTATCAGGTTTACCACACTGAATGGCCAAATTGTAACATGGCGGGAATTTTAAAATGAAAGCAGAAAATGAGTGGATAGGTCATTTGGACATTGGTTTTCATTATAATGAATAATATTGGTTTCATTTGCTTATGAAAATATAAGAAAGTTGTTTCTGTCCTGTGTAAAATAGGAGGTATTAGTATTGAAATAGAGGAATACAAAATTAAATAATATTTTTTGCTCTTTGTTGTGATGAGTTATTAAAAAAATTATCGAAAATCATTATGAAACTGGAAAATAAATGTATATTCAGTATCTGGGATGAACCTCTCAAGGCGAACTATGTTATGTCTAGAAAGAACATCCACACGTTAACATTTGTTTGACTCCGCCAATACCTCTAAGTAGGCATACAAAGAAATGCCATAGAAGACCAAATACAATACTTCCGACATTCTTCCCAGTCAGCACTGGATATTCCATGAATATTCATAGAATATTATTTTTGGGATATTGGAATATTCTTAAATGTGCCAGGGATATACATTTTTTTTGGAATATTCCTAGAATGTGCTGGTGGGGAGAATTTTAGATATTCCTTGAATATTCCATGAGTAATATTCCCGGAATATCCAGAATATTCCATGCATATTCCAGGAAGAATAGTCCTGGAATATCCTCTGGGAATATTCCTTGTATATCCAAGAATATACCTACAATATTCCATGAATATTCCATGAACATATTCTATGAATATTCCGAGAATATTCAAAGTAATTCAGGAATATGATAGTGATATTCCCTAAATATCCTGAAAGGTTTTCAGAACAAAATAACCATTTCCTGAAATATCAGAAATTAAGAAAATAAAGAAAAATACAACTGTTTCCCCACGTGAGTATCCTCAAATATAAAATCTTGAATGGCACTTTTACATCAATAATATGAACTTCTACAATTATGCCTGACAATTCAAACAATGCTTTTGCTTACATTCGCCAAGAAACAAAACTTCATTTCAAAAATTATGTAGTAGTGCAATATGTATTTGTTTTCCTCAGAGTATTTGTGGATTGGAATTGCAGGTTCCACTCAGAAAAAAAAAACATTTGATTTCCGCAGACTGCGCACCCCTTCGCTACAATGAAATGAAACAACATGAATTTGAACAGGTCTATTTCTATATAGTTATAATAATAATAATAACACATATTTTATTAACCCGTTTCTTCTGTCACTACAGGGATATCTCTGAAAAACAAGAATTGCAAGATCGAACTACTGCTATCTGAATCAGAAAAATTTGGATCCATTCTAACACTAATAGTTTCAACTTGATTACTTACTTGTCCTTTTGCATGCTGTAACGGAGTTTGTGTGAAAATTGTATTGAGAATATTTTCAGTTTCCTGGTGCACTGCTCCTTTTTCTTTTATGCATTTTGTAGAAAACGCCTTGAAAATGAAATGATCAGTGATATACAAATGAAATTTTTATGGAACGAAATGAATGGTAACATAAAAGTGTACTTACCACACTGTGGTGATTATTAAGAATATTTGTCAAACAATTCCAAACACAGCAAAAGTAACCCATACCAGTAAAAAAAAACAAAGATGTCAAATGTCAATTTAAAATGCATTCAACTTTACAGCTCTGCCATCGGGTTAAGCTACGACTACCGGATGAACGATAGGCGGTGACGCGCGCGGAATGGTATTGATTGATCGTGAAAGTGCACCTCGATATTTTTCGACCAATTATAATTTGGTCAGCACAGTAGTGTATTTTTGTCAGCTTGTCTGAATAAAAGCTCTATTTGCAAATCAAATGCATCTATTCGCACTTTTTCTCATACTTTTCCCATATATTTTGAACTCGAAAATGGTTATTGGTGTTCATTCCATAGAAATAAGGGAGAATATTCCATGAATATACAATACAGAATATTCAATTTAGATTATTCTATGAGTATTCATACATGATTATTCCATGAATATTCACACAGGAATATTCTATGAATATTCATACAGGAATATTCTCACCAGAATATTCGTGGTATATTCTCTTGAGAATATTCCAGGAATATGCATATTGGAATATTCCTGGAATATGCTAGAGGCATGTGAATATTCTACAAATATTCCATGTATATTCGGAATATTCTCTTCTCTTTTCGGATATTTAGAGAATATTCCGTACTGTCTGGGTTTAAAGTCCTCTTTGGGAAGTGCATATTGCGTTTAAAAAAAACATCCCAAAACCTCCCAGGGATCTTTGTGCTCGCAGAATTCATTGCCCATTCATTAAATAAAAAACATATATTGTTTTCATTATCCAAAACCTTGTATGTATTTTATACATTGTTTTTTTTTCTCAGACTGGAGAATTCATCCACACCCTGGGAGACAGTCATGTGTATCTGAACCATTTCGAGGCACTACAGGAACAGCTGAAACGTGAGCCCAGACCATTCCCGCAACTTAGGATCAAAAGAAAAGTAGACAATATTGAAGATTTCACAGCTGATGATTTTGAACTGATTGGTTATAACCCACACCCAAAATTGAGCATGCCAATGGCTGTATGAAAACAAATCTCATGTTGTCTATATGTATATATACTTGATATTACAATTATTATTATTGCTTTTAGAATGTATTGCCTCATTTATAAGAATGATATATCACGTTTTGTGAGATATTCCACAATTATTAGAGATGTTGCTTATATTTTTTATGTACTTTTGAAATTATCTGTAATAAAGTCTATTCAACAACAAATTTATTTAAATAAAATTAAAACAAAAAGAAAACAATACCGTTAAAAGATAGGATTTTCACTGTGGCAAATGACCAAACTGACCAAAGATCTATATCCTATCAGATAGCCAAGCAGCACTAAAAGCTCTGAAGTCACACACTTGTGGATCTAGACTGACTTGGGACTGCAAACTCCCCCTAAGTGAACTGGCTACAACATATCCGGTTACTCTGATGTGGGTGCCAGGTCACAAGGGAATCAAAGGCAATTAAGAAGCGGACAGCCTTGCCCTTCTGTGGTCTTTCCAAAGCCCACATCAACGAAGAGTTTCGGCGCTGGGAAGCTGACCAAATAAAAACCCACTGGAATAAGGTTCCAGGGCAAAGGCAAGCGAAAAAGCTTCTGAACCTATCGCAAAAGAAAACTGCTTGTTGAGTTGGACAAGAAAGACGGGACTGCTCACCGGACATTGTCCTCTAAGTTATCACCTCAAAAAATGGATCAGACAGTGAGCTGTGAGAACACCTGCTTTGCGACTGCCAAGCGCTGTTTTGCAAAAGGCTTAATTTCCTTGAAGGGGTTTCACTAACGCTCTCAGACATCAGGAACTCAGCTTCCAGGAAACTGAAATGCTTCGCAAGTAGTCTCTGAATAATAAACAACCAAGGTCATTTAAATTTGCTATTTGGAATTAACTTCTATCTAAAACAAAGATGAAGTCACAATAGAAAGTTATTGCAACTTATAAATAAGCGCTGCCTTTATTTAAAGATCCGTTTCAATGAATTATTCTCTTACACCATTGCTAAAATGATTTATCGGAAGGCGCCGGCCGTCTCTAGGTTTTGATATATTTTGATAAACTATTTCTTTATGAAAGCGAAAACTTGTTAAAATAATTGTTTTTGATTGCCTATTTGTGCACTTTCATTGTGGATTAACATATAGAAATTGCAATTTTAGTTGGAGATCAATTCTTCATAATACAAAATACACCCCACAATGAACCTGCTGTATTTGATCTTTAAAATATGACTGACAAGCAGTGCACAACAAACATACGGTTTTCAAGGAGTAATCTCAGCAGACAAATATGCTTGGGACAAACAAATGATACCAGAAAAACAAAATTTGTATACAAAAACAAGTTACACAAAATGTAACAAACTCAGGTTGGTGAGAAATCAATAGGGATGTTATAGAAATGTGACAGAAATTAAACTGATCTATCAAAGGAACTCTAAATAAAGAAATCCCTCTATAGGCCAATCGCTAGAGATTTTTGTTTTCCGCTTGTAATATCAAAACTGATGAAGCAATTTAGATGCTCTCAATGGACGAATTGTAGAGAATCAAAATTCGAAAAAAGATTTTTTTCAGAAATTCAAAACATTTTTTAAGTTATACCGCAGGCTCTCTGCCACATAGTAATCATTGGTATGTACTTTATGTGTAAAAAACTCGGGCGCTGTCGGATCATTAGTTTCTGCATAATTGAATTTGAATTTTTAATGCACTTTATTGGAGCAAGCCTGAATACGTCATAGGTGGTCCAATTTGAATTTTCCAAAAATATTTTGAAAGTAAAGTACTGCAAAACGTCCATTCTCATTTTGCCTTAAAATGCTGCGAAATAGGTGAGAAACACTTGCAAACAATACTGAAGACAGGAGAGAGCGTGAAAGCAGCTGAGTAGGGGGGGTAGAGTAGTTGCCAACATGAAGATTCATAACTTACAGTGTGCATGTATTACTATATATACGCTTCCCCCGTCTGCTGCTCTATCCCTACTACTCATCCGATTTCACGCGCTCGCCCGTTTTCGGTCATGTTGGCAAGTATTTCTCACGTATTTTGCAGCATTTTAACGCAAAATGAGAATAGTCGTTTTGTAGAACTATCCTTCTACTTTCAAAATCGGACCACCTATGACGCATCCATTAATAATAAAAAAAATCAAATTGCAATTATGCAAAAACTATAATGATCCGACCGCGCCTGAGTTTTGTACATATAAAGTACATATCAATCATACTATGTGCCAAGGTTAATTTTTTTGGCAATTCGTCCATGAGAGCATCAAGATTGCTTCATTAGTTTTCATGTTACAATAAGCTTAAAACAAAAAAAATACCATTTTTTGCTCTTGAATGTTTATTACAAATTAAGCAATGATAATAGTTGTGAGTAGGAAACATCATGATATGTAATTCAACAATTTGTAGAAGATTACTCATTCAACGTAGATATATTTCAAAAATGCTATCAAATCATGTCAAATCTGATACTAGCTGTGTGTGATATTCTTAGTTTAAGTAATAGTCTTATGTACTTAGCATATAATTCGTTCTAATTTTATTACAATTAATAAGTGAAATGGTTTACTCGTTTATTAATAAGTAATGTATAGTTTCCAAATTATTGAAAAAATTAATTTTAAAGTTTACGGTGGGATTATTTATTCGAAAATTATATCTACTCAGTAAAAAATCAATTTTTAGCTTATAATAAGATGATTGACGTTAAAAAAATGTAATAAAATATTTCAAACAAAGATTAATTTATAATGTCTAGTCAAAAAAATAAATCTACAATGGTCATGTATTTTCGCGTTTATATACACAAGTACACGCTCAACACTTGAAAACCAAACCAGTGCAAAAACTTCAAAATAAAAATTTATGGGAGCATCTTTGAAAAACGTGGGAACTCAAAATTATTTTTAGAAAACTTTTCTCATTGAAATTGGTCAACTAATATCGTTGTTGAAGCACAGAAGATGACGGATTCATTCAAAGAATCCCATCAGACTTTTCTCTCTACTCGTACCAATTGTGAGATCTATATTAGAATTCAGTAATATTGTTATTATCATTGTTATGTTGATTTACTTGAGGCCCTCAAGATGGGATTTACATATAGATCATATAATAATAATATAATAAACAAAAAACACGAATTTCCTCAAAAAAATAGTTTTTAATGAAAATAATAAACAGCTTTTTCAAAACATATTAAGTAGAAATCACTGGCTGGAAATACTCTTGTGTCCAGAAAGTGATATAGATGCACAGTGGGACTGGTTCATGGATAGATTCTCCTCGGCTTTTAAGGAGAGTTTTCCCGAAAAGTCAATTGTGCCGAGAAAACAACCAAGACAGAATTGGCTTCATGTACCTCAAGTCGAGGAGAGCAAAAAACTACTGGATATACTATTTGTTCTCTATCAAAACAATCTTGAATATAGGGACGCATATTGGGAACAAAAAAAAAGTACAACAGCATTCTAGCTACTGCTAGAAAATAGTTTTATCAGAGCAAAAATTTTGGAATCCGAAAATAAATCTAAAGCAGTCTGGCAAGTTAGGAAAGAAATAGATGGAGCGGACTGAAAACAAAAATCATGTATGTTGGAGGGGGAACCTAGTGAGACATGCAATGATCTAAACAACTTTTTTGTGGACATGGCCGAACAAAATCACAACAAAAAATTAACCAAAACAGAATATTTTCACAAATTTTGCGAGAATGACTTTTAATCCTGTAACCCCAGAAGAGGCATTATAAAAAAAATAAAAAAAAAAAAAAGTTCTGGTTATGATGGTTTATCAAATAATCTTATTAAATATTGCTCATCAGAGCTCTGTCTTCCTCTCAGCCTAATAATAAATAACTCTCTTTATTTTTGGAGTTTTCCCAGAAAAGTTCAAACAAGCAATAGTCCTCCCTGTCTACAAGAAAGGTGACACTGGGCTCTTTGAGAACTACCGACCAATCAGCCTCATTCCTTCCTTCTTCAAGGTATTTGAGACAGTAATGTGCAACAGACTGATTAATTTTTTCCCCCAAAACAATCTTCTGAGCGCATCTCAACATGGTTTTCTCAGGGGAAAATCAATAAAAACCGCTAGTTTTGATTTTTTTGAAGGAATATACAATGGTATGGACATCCAAAACAAAACCTTGGGAGTTTTTTGGACTTATCTAAAGCCTTTGACAGCATAGATCACAATATTTTGTTGAGCAAGCTAGAACTGTATGGCATCAGGGGACCTCCCTTACACTGGATCCAGTCTTACCTTAGTAACCGAAAGCAAGCATCCAGAAAGATGGGGTGATGACTATTTAAATAAAGTAAGGGGTGCCTGTGTTTTAAATTGGGGATATTGTCGTAGCAGCAAACTGGGAATTCTAACTTGGTTCCCTCTTAAAAATGCCAATCACATTTTCATTCCTTGCAGTTCTCAAAAAATCATTATTGGAAATAAATTCACAGTCACCTACGTACACACCAAAACGCAAGAAATTTTATCTTAATGTAGAATTTCGGAGTTCAGAGAAAGCCTTCTTAGAGTGAAGACCGCCTGAGAAATTGATTATAGTACTAGGGCCAAGGTTATTCATAAAACCAAACATGTCTGTGATGATACTGGGTAGCTACAGTGAGATCGAATTGGAAGACAATGGAGAATGGAAAGAAGTCAGATTGAAAAGAAAATAAAAAAGCAGTCTAGAAAATATAGCAAAACAGAAAAAAGATGCTACAGAAGAAACAAATGCAATAATACCCATTATTATTGCATTTATAGGCTCTCCTACTAAAAATTCCACTGAAACATAAGCCAACAACTAGCCACCAACAAACTACTCAACAAAAAAGCTAATACACAACAAAAACTATTCAGCAAATAATATTTTAAAAATCAATGAAGATATATTACTATGACATAATAAACTGGCACCAGAAAATGACCAAATATAGGAAAATCATTAGAGCACTCTGGATCAGGAAATACACCAATACCCATTATCGCATTATATGAATACTGTCTCAACAACCATTACTTTCCTGCACAGTGGAAATAAATCCTGCAAGTACAGATCAATTACTCTCCTTCCAGTAATTGGTAAAAATTATGAAAACTCAATAAACAATGTCATATACTCATCATGTTATCACCAATATTTCAGAGTAGCAATTTGGATTCAGGAAAAACAGGAAAACAATACACCCATTAGCAATCATAACATCAAACAGCCAGACTTACAAATCAACACTCAGCAGCTCTGGACATCAACAAAGCATTTGATTGTATTTGGCACAAAGGAATCCTATACAAACTCTACAACTTGAACATACCTTCTATTCAACATTAAAACATTTCTGTGCAACAGATCGTTAAATATAAAAGTTGGGAAGACCTTTTCGCAACAATTTTCACCAAAACAAGGCGTTCTACAGGGATCTCCACTATCACCACCCCTCTACAATATCTGCTGCCACGATATCTGTAAATATATAACCTTCTGAATAAGAGAGAATTTGATAAGAGCATTTACAATATGCAGATGATACCGCATTAATCTCACACAACAAATCCCTGACTGTCACAGTAGAAAAACTTCAAAACCATCAACAAAGTAGACAAATGGCTCGAAAATCTGTGGCGTCTGAAACCCAACCCAGCAAAATCCCAACTCATTATCTTCCACCACAACCCATCAGCAAATCTTCCTACTACCATCCTAAACAACAACATATCCTTGAAAGCAGACTGCCAGCAAAATACCTAGGTATTAATATGGATCAAAAACTCAACTTTAATAACCACATCAAGAAAATTAAAAAGAAATGCATAACAAGAAGCAAACATTTCCGAAAAATGACCTACAAAAATCAAGGAATCAATGTAAAGATAGCAACAAAAATATAAGAGAAAATGCCGACCACTTTTAGAATACTCTCAAGCTACCGAAGATCAGAATTAAACAACCTTAAAGTAGCAGAAACATCCACTCTTTTCACGACCCTTCAAACATTCTCTTATATGAAGTAACTGGAACCAATCTAAAGAAACCTGCTGATCTCACCAGAAGATTATCTGAGGGGCATCAGTCAAAATACAAATATCCAAAAAAGACAATTTTGGAAATAATATCAGACAGAATAATGTTTTTTTGTACCTATTACAATTGCACATTCTTACATGTACTATTGTTTAACAAATATTTATGAAAAATTATTCTTCACTGACTGAATAACTTTTCTTATTATTTTATTGTAGTATGTCGTGAAATGTTAAAATGTTCTGTCCATGTTGAGGAAGAGTTTTGCCATTAGATTCAGATACAGTGATCATTTCGTATTTTGGGAACACCAATGCTTCGATCAACCAAGTTTATGCTATAGAACTTATATACTCTCAACAAGGAATATAATGAATGATTTGGAAATTATTTGATTTCTCCAATTTGATTATCATTGTTGTTTTCTATATAAGTACCCTGTGTATCACAAAATTCGACAAATATGTACCGGAATTGTGTATCGGTCTTCAGAGCGAATTGAGCAAGTGGACAAAGTGTTATGTAACAAAATTAAAGTTTTGAGTTAATTGATTTCAAAGTTTTTGTATATATATTTTTTTCTGTTTATCAAAATTCTACTCACTAAGATTTGTTAATGTGAAAGGTAATAACACCTTCATTCAAAAAAAAAAAAATAGATTTTTAAGGTTTATAACAATACCTTCATTCGCTAGCATCTTCAATTATTATTCTATTGCAACAAGTGCCTCTTAAATTTCGCCAGTACGTCCCTGTAGTGTTATTGAGCATATTGTGATTGCACCTTTCAGTTGTCAGTTGGCCAAACTGTAAATCTAAACAGTTGTCAGTACCAAAAAGTTAAAATAGGTTATATTTTTAATATTTGAAAACATATAAGTATTTTTTATATAATTAATGTTTATAGTTCTATAATGAAGTTCTATTGTTTATAAGTTGGTGTTCTTTGGATGATGTTGAAGTTTCTTTACAAAAATAATTATAATAGCTTTCCAGGTATGTTACTATTTTCCTCCCATTCATTCATTATCTACTTCTTCAAATATATTTACACAAGGTGTCATATCTAGTATCTAGAGAAGTTAGAGATACTTTCGGGATTACATTGGCCAGATAAAAATTGATGAAACACATTTTATTTTTGGACATTTATCATTCATCGGGATCGTCTACAATTAGAGTCTGATCCATTATATTTTAGAAATCCATCAAGTTTTTGTGGTTTGGTATTTTTGAGAGTATTTATTCGATTATACAAGCCATGCATAGATGTACCGAAGTTTGAAAAACTTCAACTAAAAAATAGATTTCCAGGTATGTGCCTGATTATTTTTTTCAACATTCATCAATTTTATAAAGCTCTTTGAATAAAATTAAACAAGTTGTCATATATATTGAAAATATATTTTCGGGGTCATAACTCAGGTTCAGTATAATTTTTAATTTATTGATTACTGATTACCTACTTACTGTTATGGAAGGTTTATGCAACGTATCTACAGAACTTATATTATCTAGAATTATACCCAAGAACGCTGTGGGTTTATGCTGTTCTCTTACTGGAAATTACTGACACCATTCTTGGTCTGTAACTATTGAGAAAATACAAATTATACAATCTAAATTCGAAAATGGTTATATAGAAAAATCATTTAGTGATATAAACAAAATATTCCAACTAGGCGCATGCGCATCTTCCTTTTGACGTAAGCCCTAAGTTCTTAGTTGGAAGTTGGTGATCTTTAATTCCTAGTTCTTAGTACTAGTAACGATCCCATGAACAATCTCATTACTCCTAGTTATCAGTTCACGTCAAGATATTCTTAGTCATATTCTTCAAAATCTTTCATATAAACGAGTCTGACCAGATGAGCTACCAACAACATTTCTCAAGAACTGTGCTGATTATATCACAATACCACTTAGCTAATCTAAATCTTCAATAAATGTGTATTTCTTTCTGTATGGAAAAAAGCTCATATAACCCCAATCCTAAAATCTGGTAACAAACAACTCGTCAAAAACTATAGACAGTAACACATTTTTTTTTTTTCGATAGCCTGTTCTTTGACTTTAAAAACAATTAATATTGAACAACATGGCTGCATGAAGAAACGATCAGTTGACTCCAACTTATTCTCCTACACTGAGTATATTCTGACAAACACCAAGTTGACGCTATCTATATGATTACTGTAAGGTAAATAGTCTACATCTAAATTTTGAAAAGTTTTACCAGATTTTATTTGGAGGCGGAAAAATCATTCTAAATCACTCCTATCAAATATCTTCTCGTCCCTCAAAAACTGTCACATAAATAAATAAAAGCATATATTACTAAAAAGGCTTATAAAATGTTAGGTTTCATAATGAGAACATGTCGTGAATTATTTTTTTTTACAGTCTCTCTGTTATTCTATATGCCATACGTCAATAGTGTTTTGAGTTATGGTTCTGTGATATGGAACCCTGGATAAAACATTTATATAAATAAACTTGAATGGGTTCAGAACTTATTCATAGATTATGTCAACAAAAAATGTTTTCTATTTCAACCCCAACCACCGTAGCTACGTTCGGCATGAGCTGAACTTATTAACACTAGTGAATAGAAGGAAAATTTCAGACGTTAATTTCTTCTTTGGAGTAATAAATAATTTAGTTGATTCGCCTACTATCTTTAGTAACATTTATCTCTATACCACCACATATATCACTAGGCATCAGTATCTTTTCCGTTACGAACAATCTATTTTTTGAACTTCTAATACATAGCTGCAACATACATACAACATGCTATTTAATTCTATTTTCATTTCATTTATTTAATTTATTCATTTGCATTACATTATTACATCATTTATTTTCAATACATAAGTTGTTTCAGTTTTGAAGTATACACCTAGGTGTAAACACCTGTATGTGTAATTTTCCTATTCTACTTATTCACTAAAATACTAAAATAATACATTAAAGTATAATGAGTAATAGGCTGTCTGCATGACAATGAATAAATAGTACTATATCACCCATAACATATTAGACCAGTGATGAAGCCTTTAAAAATGGTAAAAAGTGAAAAAAAAAAAATAGTAGGATGAAACCCATTGGAAAAGGAAGAGAATATAACAAAAATGAAAGGAAAAATAATTTACGGGCGATCTGAGGTCGGGAAGTGGAAGGGGGTGAGTTTTTAAGGGTAAAAAACGGTTTATCTCGATTTCCGGCAAAACTACAAGTCCTCAAAATGTATGTGAAAAATTCAAATAACCAAGTTTTTGGTTTTTTATTTTTATCTTCTAAAACAATTTTTTTTTGTTCACGAAATTTGTTGAAAATCTCCTTTTTTATGATCCAAACACACTCTAATTTTTTTGATTTAAAATATTCATTTTTTCACCTTATTTTGACTTATCGAAAAAGCACCCTAATTTTCAATCGAAAATTCTCCCGTCAAAATATCAGCTTTTTAAAAAAGTCGGTGGGCTTTTTGTTCGTTGAAATCTCTACTTTCTGATGGTATAAAAAAAAGTACATTACTATGACAGAAAATGCAAAGAAACGAAAAAAACTCGAATCCGAATTTAATAAGACATCTACAATATTTTGAGAAAGTTGTAGAATCTTCTTTAAATTATATGCGTAGATGCCTATTTATTGCTATTTTAAGATAACTTATATACCTGAGTGACCTACGGAAAATTTTAGCCCATCAAAAGGTATTTCATAGAGAAGTGGGGAAGGGGCTAGGAGGGTCTGGGCCTTACTACCTGTTATTTCTTTGCATTTTCTCAGAACATTTACCATAGTAATGTATATTTTTTTTACACTATCAGAAAGTAGAGATTTCAACGAACAAAAAGCCCATCGACTTTTTTTTAAAACCTGATATTTTGACGGGAGAATTTCTGATTGAAAATTAGGGTGCTTTTTCGATATTAAGTCAAAATAAGGAGGAAAAATAAATATTTTAAATAAAAAAAATTACAGTGTGTTTGGGACATAAAAAAGTAAGCTTTCACCAAATTTCGTGGAATTTTTTTTTTTGTAAAAGGTAAAAATAAAAATCCAAAAAGTTGGTTATTTGAATTTTTCACATAAATTTTGAGATTATGTGAAAAAAGTGTGAATACCAAAGTTGTAGATCTTTTTATTACCTACAACTTTGCCATTTAATTTTTTCCATAGGACTTGTAGTTTTGCCGGAAATCGAGATAAACCGTTTTTTACCCTTAAAAACTCACCCCCTTCCACTTCCCGACCTCAGATCGCCCGTAAATTATTTTTCCTTTCATTTTTGTTATATTCTCTTCCTTTTCCAATGAGTTTCATTCTACTATAATTTTTTTTGGTTTCAAAAATTATCGACCCTGGTCTGTATTGAGAACTCATGATTTATACATCAGATTAGATCAGATTATTAGTCCTGTGATATTATAAGATGTTCATATGTTCCGTGATGTTGCTGCTAATATAATTTTTACATTTTTTTGAAAATAGTTTGAAATTGTTTATGTTTCTAATGTCTGCTGGTAGGGTATTGAAAATTTTTGGAGCAATTTTTGTTGTGAATCTATAACTTGCATCTTTATGACAGTTTGTTTGTGACTTGTCGGGTGCTGTATGAGTGTGTTGGGTAGTTTTTGAGCTGAGAATTCTTAGTTATAAAGACACAGTTTGCATGATAGTACTTATAGCATTCTAACATTTAGAGTTTCATTATTGTATAATTGGGTTGTTGGATATGTTCTGTCTTTACGTAAGATGACTCGTAGTATGATATTTTGGAAAACATTCAGCGGGTTTAATGCATTGTTATAAAGTCCTCCCCATACTAGAATTCCATATTTTATTATTAATTCGACTAGTGTCTTATATATCATCAGAAGTGTTTGGGAATTTGGGAATCTGCGTACTCGATTTGTGAGGTTGTTTACATGGTTTGTCCATTTAAGATTTTTGTCGATATATACCCAAGTATTTAGATCAGTTTCCATTATTTTTAGTATAGTGTTTGGGATCTTTAGGGTGGTAAAATTTGGTTGGTTTGCACCTGTTAGTGAGAATGCTATATAAGAAGTTTTACTTACATTTAAAGATAGTTTGTTGTAATCTAACCAATGTTTAACTAGCCTATGCCTGCTTCAGTTTTTTTGCGTAGTTGATTCCAGGTACTGTCTTCAAAAATGAGGACTGTGTCATCAGCATATGATATTACAATGTCGTCTATTTGAGTTTTGAGAAGTGAGTTGATGTAGGCCACAAACAAAATTGGTCCAAGGACAGTTCCTTGTGGGACTCCCGTTTGTATGGTTTTTGGATCACTATATACATTTTTATTTTTTTTTCTCTGCTGTCTTTTAAACAGATAGTTTTGAAAAACTCTCAGCACAGTGCCCCTTACTCCATAATGCTCAAGTGCATCGAGGAGTTTTGCATGAGGCACTGTGTCAAAGGCTTTGGCTAGATCAATAAATACTCCAATACATTTATTATTACTATCCATACTTTGTTTAATATTATCTACAAGATTGAACATTGCATCTGTTGTGCTTACGCCATGCGTAAACCCATATTGTTTGCTGCTCAAGCTTTTGTTTGCTGCAAAGTAATCATATAGCCTACATATGAGGTATTTTTCAACTAATTTGGCAATTCTATTAATTAAGCTAATTGGTATATAATTTTGAATGTTTGTTTTGTCTCCTGATTTGAATATTGGGGTTATTACTGATATTTTGAAGTATTTAGGTATTTCGCCATTAATGAAAATGAGGTTTATGATATGTATCAGAGGATCAAGTATATAGATATGGCATCTTTTTATTAGTTTAGCGGTGATACCATCTATTCCTGGGAAACTGTTACTTTTCAGAGATTTTATGTGGTTTATGACTTCGTTCCTATCGACGAATTTGAGAAACATTGAATTTTTTATGTTAGGGAAGCTATTGTCAAAGTTCTGGGTTGGGTTGTCTATTTTGCTTGTCATGCTCTGTCCAACATTTGCATAATAATTGTATTAATCTTGATATTTTCTCTAACTCACTTCCAAAGTTTCCCTACCTTTTGAAAAATCACTTTCTCGCAGACTTAATTGATTTGTAAAGAATAAGTTTTTTTTTCATTTTTGTTTTCATTCACTCATTTCTTTCACTACATGTACCCAATTCATTACTTTAATTGATTTTTATATCTACCAATTTTCGTAATTCACTTTATAATTATATATCTGTACATTGAGAAATTACCTATCTGTGAATACTATTTTTGGGTCAGTCCCGTTTGTATTTCCCTTTGTAAATAAATAAATAGATAAAATAAATAAAAAGTTTAGTTATTAGGTAACATTGCATTAACTTTCCATTACCCGAGATAGGTGTAAAATTAGATCACACTCTTTATTTTTTATATTTCTTCATGTTTTATTTATGAAATAAATATTTGATTGCACGAGGTCCATTGAGTATGTAGACTCAGTATAACTGAACACTTACTGAAAATGTTCTAAAAGTTTAAAAAACCACCAGGTACCTACAGATAATTATGGAGTCCAAACTTTATTTGTGCTTATGTTTCATGTGCTGACTCATTGTTTATCGCTGATTTTACATCATTACTAATGTCGTATTTCCTGGAAATTCCGCAACATAAACAATCAGTTCAAGAAATGAATGAAAGGTGAAAATACCTCCTTCAAATTTATTGTTTTTTTTAGTAAGAATGATTTAAACAGTTACTTTGGAAATCCCTCTAATTGTCTGATTGACTACAAAAAAAAGATAGCAAATTACCAAAATTCTCAGGTGAATATTCCCGGACCAATAAGCTTTATTACTGCAAATCTCAATTATTTATGCCACTATCTGAGAAAAATTGTTTTAACAGATAAAAAGATGGTTGCGTTTTTTGCCACAGAATCCTGAAAATCTATTTTCTTTGAAAATTTAATAATTGAATCATTACACAAAGAGTGCTTGTTAACTTTAAAGAGAAAATATTCACAATTTTCAATATTTATTTTCAGTGATAAACACATTGTTTTTTATTTATAATGTATAGAATTTCTGAAAACCATAAATCCTATTTTTTTCTATTTGCTTCATTTTGAAACGATAAAAAATAATTTATGATTTGATGAACCAAAAAAGTTCTATAATTTGTTCACTAAAGCCATAGCCATCATTTAGGGTACCAATTAAAGTGAAATTATAATCCTGCATTCAAAACTAAAAATATGCAGGCAAATTAGTACAGGTGATTCAAGCAAAAAATAAAGTGAGGAATGGAATTGAATAAAGAAATTTTGCTGCAGCTGACTGAAATAATCAAAGAACAGAAAATAAAACAAACAGAAAAAAAATCTGGGAGGTGACTACCTATCCTATTAAATAGACATCTGCAAATTAACTTGGCCAAAGTAATATCAACGATATATATGGGATTGGAAGAGAGCAAGAAAATGAACCTATAATAGTTGTATGTATTTTCTAACATACAAGAGGTACTTAAAACCCGTAACACTAAAAGGCTGATTATTACATAAGAATCATCCAAGGATGAGAGAGTAACTAGAAAGGTGTTAGTGGAACATATCAAACTAGAGGAAGCAACAAGCTAGACATCTCATATCTATAAGTAGGAAAATGCTTTTTGTGGATGGCAAAGCTTATACTTACTAGGATTTGATTCGAAAACAAGAAAAAAAAAAGCGGAAAATCCATGAGAACTAACAATAATAAGAGAAACCATGATTGAAGAAGGAACAGCAAGCAATAGCAACAGGAAAGCAGACCAAAAGAACTCACTGGAATCATCAACAAAGAAAGTTTCATGGAAAATCAAAACATATGCTCGTCAAAAAGATTGACTAATATACATTATTCCAAATCAAAACATTCCACCTCGTTTTTTCAATTTTATTAAACATTAAACCCTTAACTCAAATACCTTTCATACCATACACCTGAAAAAAAAAATGATAACTACTACTACTAAGAGATTTTAAAGTAGGTCAAACATGAAACAAGAGTTTTCGAGAATCTCCCTGACTATAATATACTGATAAATGAATACACTATAAATTCCAAAGTGTCTGTTTTTTATATGAATATAAGTATCAATAGAAACTTCGATGAACCAAAAATTCTGTTTAATCAAGTAGACAACTGTTTTGATTTTGCGATCTTACGGAAACTTGGACAGTAACTGACATTATTCGATATTCATGGCTATAAGCTATTTTTACAAGCTTTTATTTAAGTTGCTTCGTTCGTATGCCATTCTTTGTTCATAATTCCAGTGACAATACATTATTAGATTTTTCTTAGAGAAAAAAAACGGCGGCTCCAAGATGGCGGACGAGTTTTGTGATTATGGTCCAAATCGATTCAAAAATGGTATGTGGGAGTTTTCGGGGACGGAGATTGTGAATTCTTTGTCAAAATTCAAAAATTAAAGATGGCGGAGGAGTTCTGTGATTATGGTCCGATTCTATTCAAAATTTGTATGTGGGGTTTTTTGGAGTCAATTCTGAATTTTTTGTCAAAATTTATGAAATTGAAATGACGGCTCATGGAATTTTTGTTATAGAAGAAAACAAAATGGCCCTCCAAGATGGTGGACGAGATTTCAGTTTTGCTAAAATGACGTAGGTTTGCCGGCTCTGGTATCTTGGACTATTTTAATTGATTTGGACAAAGCACCCCACGCTTTTTGGCATAGTCTTTGAATATTAAAATTATTTTTCACTTTTTAGTGCAGTGAAGAAGTACTTCAAGTAGTTTAGCCTTAAATTTATAACAAATTTGATTCCTGTATTTTTCTCAACTGGTGGTGAAATTTACTTTTCATCACCAGTTTTCGAGTTATTGGGATTTGAAATAATCGATGCAAGTGATTTTGTATGACAAGATATTGTAACGTAAATAAACTTAACTTGGTTCTACTAATTTATTTCACACTTAATCTACAACTTAATTTATATTACTACTCCACTGTATAGCTCGATCGTATGGGCTCGTTCAGACTGTTCGACTCCACTTGAGGGTCGCCTATTTATCTCCGATACAGCATTCTCGATGTTTCGAATTCTGGCATGTTCCAATTGTTTCCAATATTGACCGTTGTTTTCCGTGGCAGAGCGACTGGATGGTTCTCGAATATCTCCGGGGATGATCTCATCGCTGTCGACGGCAACGCGCGAGGCGACAGGTCCGGCCTAGGTTCGTTACATTGCCCCCTTCTTAAAGACATTTCGTCCCGAAATTTCATCCTTGGAGTGTGACGATATCTGCATGACTCCCCATATCTGCACCGTGAAGTTCGATGGAAGTAACACTCCACGGTCTTCATGATCGGTCGGGGAAGAGGGTTACAGCAA
This sequence comes from Gonioctena quinquepunctata, assembly GCA_018342105.1. Taxonomy (NCBI): domain Eukaryota; kingdom Metazoa; phylum Arthropoda; class Insecta; order Coleoptera; family Chrysomelidae; genus Gonioctena; species Gonioctena quinquepunctata. The sequence continues at coordinate 27,850 of JAFIRS010004733.1, forward strand.
ACCAAAATCTTGACGCCGCTGGATCTGAATATCGCCTCCAGCATACTTCTTATGACTCTCCAGTCCAACCCATCAATACCACAGGATAATTTTGGAATTGCTAGATCCACCAGGTTCTGGTCCACCATAGTATCTCTTAGTTTGGTGAGACTCTTCCAGACATCTTCATAGGACGGTTTATCTTGGGAATGCCTCTTGGTAACTAGGTAGTAGATGTTTCTCTGGCCTTTCTTCAACTGTAGCACCCACCAACTTCTGGATTCTGCTCCCGCAGTGTTTGGAGTTGACCAAATTTCTTGGAGAACACTACGGCGATGCCCTGGACATTCGAAGATCTTCTGCCACACAGTGCGCTAGTGCGTAGTCAGCAGGCACCTCGAAAGGTCTCGTGACTCCTCTCTAGTAACCCCATGTAGAACTTTCTGCCCGTTTGAATACAAGGACATAAACTTCTCGAACGTCATATCATCCTCCGGTGGCTTGAGGGTGCGAACTTGGTCATGGTTTCCAGCGTAAGGGCCAACCTGTTGAAATGGACGACCCTTGGTTTCCTCGGGTGGCTTATGGATTCGGTACACAAGGTCGTTTATTCTTTTCACGATTTTATACGGGCCTTCCCACGAGTTCCGCAACTTTGGTGATAGTCCACGACGACGTTTGGGGTTGTACAGCCAAACCAGGTCATCAACCTTAAATCCTCCAGCGTCGGCCTTGATGTCATAGGTCTTCTTCATTTTATCGCTGGCACTCTGGATGTTCAACCGGACTCGTTCGTGGATGTCGTCCATTCTCTGCCGAAGTTTGCTGACGTAGTCCTCTCCCGCAGTGTCTTGTCCTGGCGGTATCCCAAACTTCAGGTCACAAGGCAGTCGCAGTTCTCGGCCCATTATAATACTAGCAGGAGTTTGACCGGTTGACTCGTGTATTGCGGATCGATAGGCCATCAGGAACAAATGAAGATACTGGTCCCAGTCTCTTTGATGGTCAGAGACAACCTTGGACAAGTGGCGGTTGATCGTCCTGTTCATCCGTTCCACCATTCCATCGGACTGCGGATGTAGGGCCGTGGTTCTTGTCTTGCGGATGTTCAGCAGTAGACATATTTCTTGGAAAAGGTTGGATTCGAAATGTCTGCCTTGATCCGAGTGCAGCTCCATTGGAATACCGAATCGACATATCCACTCTTTCACCAAGACGTCGGCGACGGTGATGGCTTCCTGGTTGGGCAGGGCATAGGCTTCCGCCCACTTACTGAAGTAGTCCATTGCCACAAGGATGTATTTATTCCCGTGGTCGGATACGGGAAACGGGCCGGCGATGTCAATGGCGATTCTCTCGAACGGGCTGCCTACGTTGTACTGACGCATCGGGGCATACAGTCGCACTTCCTGCACCAGTCCTGGATTGCTAGCGCGCATACAGCGCACTTCCTGCACCAGTCCTGGACGTCAGCTTGACAATTGGCCCAGTAAAACCGTTGCCTCACTTTCTGCAGGGTCTTCGTCACTCCCAGATGTCCTCCGGCGACTCCATCATGGATTTCCCGCAGCACTTCCTCTCTTCTGTTCCTGGGAACAATTATTTGGCGTCTGTCTTCCCCACCAATATCGGCCTCCAACACACGTTTCAGGATCCCATTGTCCAGAATAAGAGAGTTCCATTGTGCCCAATAGGACTTAACAGCCGGCGAGTAACCTGCGACTTCCTGCCATGATGGTCTTCGATTGCCCTTCTTCCAGCTGACGACTAAGCCAAGGTCGGGGTCTCTCTCTTGGTCTTTCTGGATCTTGCTGTCATTCCAGTTGTCATCCATTGCCGCGGTTCTACAAAGTGTTGCTTCTTTCTCTTCTGCTCGTCGGCAATGTGAGCAATCATCTGGACATGGTCTTCGCGACAAGGCATCTGCATTCTTATGGCTAGTTCCGGCTCGATGTTCGATCTCGAAATCGAATTCTTGGAGTCTCTCGATCCAACGTGCTACTTGACCCTCAGGATTTTTGAACTGTAAGAGCCATTTGAGAGCTGCATGGTCAGTTCTCAACAGGAATCTTCTTCCATACACGTACTTGTAGAAGTGTTCCACTCCCTTTACAACAGCTAACAGCTCTCGCCTGGTGACACAGTAATTGCGCTCTGGTTTGCTAAGCGTCTTGCTGAAATAACCAATGACCTTCTCCTGTCCCTCCTGGATCTGGAGATAGGACAGCTCCAAGTCCCACGTTGCTGGCGTCCGTATCCAAAATGAATTTCCCTTTGGGTAGGGATAGCTCAGTATAGGTGCGTTGATCAAAGCTCCTTTCAGCTTCCTGAATGAGTCTTGACATTCTTCGGACCACTGGAACTTTGTTTGGCCTTCCGTGAGCTTGGTCAGTGGTTTAGCGATGTTGGCGAATCCCAGCACATATCGGCGATAGTATGTGCATAAACCAAGGAAACTTCGAAGTTGGTGAATGTCTTTTGGGATGGGCCAATCCTTAACAGCTTTGATCTTCTGGTCGTCCACTGCTACTCCTTCCCCAGAGACAACGTGGCCGAGGTATCTACTTCTTTTGGAACAGATGGCATTTTTAGGGCTCAGCTTCAATCCGGAGTTCCTCAGTCGCAGGAATACTTCCTCCAAGTTTTCGTGGTCCTCAAACGATCTGCCGACCACAATTATGTCGTCGAGATACACTAGACACGTGTTCCATGAGAGTCCCTTCAGTACTGTTTCCATCAATCTTTCGAAAGTGGCGGGAGAACTACAAAGCCCGAATGGCATAACGGTGAAATGCCACAAACCTGAACCGATGGCAAAAGAAGACTTTTCTCGATCATCCTGAGCCAGTTCTACTTGCCAGTATCCACTCTTCAGATCAAGGGTCGAGAAAATCGTGGAACCAGCCAACGTGTCTAGGGTGTCATCTATTCTCGGGAGAGGGTAACTGTCCTTCTTCGTGACATTATTAAGTTGGCGATAGTCTACACAAAAGCGTGTCGATCCATCCTTTTTCTTCACCAGTACGACTGGAGAGGACCAGGGACTGTCAGATGGTTCGATAACTCCTTCTTTTTCCCATATCGCTGACTATTTTGTCAGCCTCTTCCTTCTTGGCAAAAAGGAAGTCTTCTTGCTGATTGCCGGATCGGGCGGTCACCCCCAGTATCAATCTTGTGCTGGACCACATTAGTTCGACCCCCTTTTCCTTGTCCGGTATCGAAGATGTCTTGGTACTTTTTGACTAAATCTCTTAGTTTGGGCTGTTGAGCTGGTTTTATGTCTTTGGAAGAGATAGCAACTAATTTTTCTAGTTCTGTGGGCAAGTTGTTGGGTTGGCTAATCGTACCTCGTACGCCCCGGATCACAGATGAAACTGACGAGCAGTGCCCTAAAATTGTTCCTTTCTTTAAGGTCACTGGAAAGTAATTGACATTCATGACCCTTACCGGTACAAATTTTTCAGCACGTAACAGGGTTTTCCCTAGGGCAATCCCTCGTCCAATTTTCTCATCATGAAGTTTGGGCTCGAACATCATCACGTCTCCACTGCTCGCACTCCCGTCCAGGCGAGCCTCCAGGATGGTTTCAGCCCTCTCAGGTACGCTTACATCTTCAGCCAACAGCACACGGATCAACTCTTCACTTCTCCCATGAAGTACCAGCTCTTCTCCGTTGACACGTAGGACGCCGTCTTTGAAATCCAATTCAAACCCTCTGGAATTCATGATGTCCATTCCGATGATTGCATCGTCTTCGATGTCCGCTACAAGTGCCTGATGTTTCACTTTAGTGCTGCCCAAAATTATTTCAATCGGTAGCTCGCCATATACAGTAGCTGGCTCCCCTGTTGCTGTGCGTAGCTTCAAGTCGTCGGTTCAATTCGTTCCGGTGTTCTGGCAAAGGAAGGTCCGAGAATTGTCCTAGTCGCACCTGTATCTAGCAGCATGTTGCTGTGTTGTTAACCGGGGCTTGCTGGACACAGCCGTCTCAAAACACCTCTGTTCTGTCGTTTCAGGATAGCGACATATGCGTTGTTAACCGGGGCTTGCTGGACACAGGCCGACGATTGCCCCTTCTCGTCGACCTTCTTTAGTTTTCCTGCATCGGAGTCGTGTTTTCGAATGTTGGACATTTGCTACGCACATGTCCAATTTTGCCACAATTCCAGCATCTTATCTGTCTTTTCTCAGGCAACACTTCCTTCATCACTTTTCTTATGGCAGCTTCCAAGTCAGCATGCTCCTGTGAGTCTTCTTCAATACTTCGAACTTTACTTTGGTTTTTGCAGGATTGCTTTGCTGCCTCAAATTCCAAAGCGCGTGCCAGTGCGTCTACGAGATGTGTTGGACGAGCTAGTGTCAACGCTTGTCTGGTTTCTTGGTCACGGAGTCCATCCAGGAATGCCTGAACCGCTAATCGCTCCATTACATTCTCCGGTGTGGCTGGATATGCGAGACGAACCAAGCGTGCAATGTCAGCTTCAAATTCTTGTAAGGATTCGCCCGATTTCTGGCAGCGATTTTTCAGTTGGGAGTGGTATACGTGTTCCAAATGGGCGTGGCCATATCGTAATTCTAGATGTTTAATCAGCTGATCATAGTCCTCCTGTTCTTGGGCGGTGAGAGTTTGTAGAATATTTGTCGCTTCTCCACGTAATGCAAGTGTCAGTGCTACAGCTCTTTCCCTGCATTCCATCCGTTTGCTTTGGCCGCTGCTTCAAACTGCCGGCGGTAATTTGCCCATGGAGTTTTTCCGTCGAACTGAGGCGGCTTCATGGAAAGCTTCCTATTTCTGAATTGATCTTGACATCTTTTATTCCCTCTTGAACTTTATCAAGTTCAAACTCAAGTCCACATTGCATTTTCGTTAACCATCTCTGTGGAGGGCGCACTATTAATTCGTTTTTCCAGCTTACTGATTGTTTCCTTTATTTTATCTACCTCTGTCTCAACGGTTCCCATTCTTTCTTCTAGAAATTTAGCCACACCACACAATTCTTTTTTAGGCCTTCTGTGTTTCCAGAAACTTCTCTTCCAGGCTTCTTGCATTTTCTTCCAGGCTTCTTGAATTTTCTGAAGCTTCTCTTCAGATTTCTGAAAGCTTTCTTCCAGATTTATAGAATTTTCTTGAAGCTTCTCTTCCAGATTTCTAGAATTTTCTTCAAGCTTTTCTTCCAGATTTCTAGCATTTTCTTCAAGCTTCTCTTCCAGATTTCTAGCATTTTATTCCAGACTTCTTGAATTTTCTTGAAGCTTCTCTTCCAGATTTCTAGAATTTTGTTGCAGCTCTTCTTTCAAGATTCTATTATCGGACTCAAATCACCTCCGGAACTTCGAATAAAATGTTTCGGGGTCCTCACCTTCTTGTATAAGTCCTTCTGCAAGTCTTTCCTGAGTACTTGCTTTTTACCCGTTGTTTCCAGTTCCCTTTCCTCCAATTCCTGTTTCAATTCCGCTACCTTCAAATCCGCAAGGCGCACTTTTCTTGAACACATTTTGTCTTTGACGATGTATCAGTCTGTTTCACACGAAAAGTTTATCAGTTTGTTAAAAATTCACTTCGCGAAATCTTTTCCACGGGCCACCAGTCTATTGTCTGTTTCACGCGAAGAGTGTATCGGTTTATATTCCCACGCACAATTGTCCACTTCGCGAAAACCGGGCCACTGTCTATTTTCTGTTTCACGCGAACAGTGTATCAGTTTATATTCCACGCACAATTGTCCACTTCGCGAAAACCGGGCCACTGTCTATTTTGGGCGTACAAAAGGTCTATCAATTTATTTTTTCTGACTATCCACTCCACGATCACTTGTTTATTTTCAAAATCTCACTTCCGACACCAATTGTAACGTAAATAAACTTAACTTGGTTCTACTAATTTATTTCACACTTAATCTACAACTTAATTTATATTACTACTCCACTGTATAGCTCGATCGTATGGGCTCGTTCAGACTGTTCGACTCCACTTGAGGGTCGCCTATTTATCTCCGATACAGCATTCTCGATGTTTCGAATTCTGGCATGTTCCAATTGTTTCCAATATTGACCGTTGTTTTCCGTGGCAGAGCGACTGGATGGTTCTCGAATATCTCCGGGGATGATCTCATCGCTGTCGACGGCAACGCGCGAGGCGACAGGTCCGGCCTAGGTTCGTTACAATATTTAAATTCAAAATTAATTTAGTTTAATAAATCACTCTTCTTCAATTTCATTTTAAAATAGGAATCGGGTGTTATTACAATTTAATACTAATAATAATAACAGTAGGTAATTAAGACCAATTTAATACTAAAACAGTTTGTTGAGGGTAATATTTAAAGTAATTGTTCAAAATGGTCACCTTGCACCATTATGCATGCGTCGGCTCGTCGTCTCATGACCCACGTACACGTTCCATTATACCTGGTGTATTTCGGATGGCGTCACATCCAGCAATGATTCGTTGACGAAGTTGTTCTTTGGTTTCCATTGGCACCGTATAAACTAGGGCCTTCAAGTGACCCCACAAAAAACCCATTGGATTTAAATCCGGGGATCTCGGAGGCCAGAATTGATTTGGAACTTCAGCGCCTCGACCAATCCATCTGTTTCTAAATGGCTGATTTAAAAATTTACGAACTATTGAAGTAAAATGTGCTGGCGCTCCATCATGCATAAACCATATTCTTTGTCTCAGTAAAAGTGGAATGTCTTCAAGTAATTCAGGCAAAATATTTTCAAGGAAATCATGATAAGAATTTCCATTAGGAGTTCCTGGAAAAAAAAATGGAGACCAATCAAATAATCCCCAACAATACCAATCCACACATTCAATCACACCACACATGATTATTATGAAAGTTAATTATGGCGTTCTTTGAAAAATGTGCCTCGTCAGTGAATAATATCTGCAGTAAATTGAGGGTTTTGTGCAATTTCTGCAGTATCCATTGGCAAAATATTACACGGAGAAGGAAATCTCATGACAACAATGCTTGGACACGCTGTATGTGATAAGGATACAACTGATTTTGTTTGAGAATTAACCAAACTAATTTGTGATGTACGTTCAGATTTTGCGCATTTTTTCTCGTGTTTGTCTGTGGATCTTCTTCGATTGCCTGAAGAACAGCTTCTTAACTTTGGTGTCCTAGTAGTCAACGGTCTGCCTGCCACTGGAGCTTTTTTGAAGGATCCAGACTCCATAAGCCGCTGAAAAAGGTTTCTGAATGTCTGGTGATTCGGCGCTCGATGATTAGGAAATCTTTCATTATAAATACGTCTAGCCTCGTAGCAATTGCCATCGGCCGTATACGTAAATCATATTAGCCATTTCGCTATTCGTGTATGCTGCCATTTGAAAAAGATTGGAACACAAATACAGAAAACAACTTCACTGTCACAAGAACGGATTGAAATGACATGACAAGTACCCACCTGAATTTTATTTATTTAATTCGGAAAATAATCTATAAAAACTATGTAACTACATTCAAGTTTTGAATGTAGAAGACTATTGAATGATAGAAGACAAATGCATTGGCGTATCTTTTCCGATATTTACTACTTAGAGGCGACTTACGAGCCCCCACAGAAATAATTCAAACGCATCGATTATTTCAAATCCCAATAATTCGAAAACTGTTGCTAGCAGCGACCTCTACCAAAAATATATTTTTTACACAAAAATGTTAGAAAAATCGTTTTTTTTTACTAAAAAACGTGATACAGGTACGTACAAAAAAGTTATGGCATTTCAAATGACTGAAAATACATCTAGGAGGCCCACCCCACGAAAAAGACAAACTAACATCAAATTGGATTTTGCCTTCAAAAAATACTCCCAGATACCAAACTTTACTGGAATATCACACTTATTTTGAAATATATTCACAAAAAATAAAAATAAGAATTCAACTTTGACACCCTGCATCTCAGAAACGAATAACTTGCGGACATATGTTTATAGGAACTTTTCTTCTTAAATTGACGTCAGCTTTCTACACGTACTTAAGAAACACCCTGTATACATGCAAAGGGGGGAATGACATAAGTACAGTAGTGAGCTGTTACTCCGCCCATTCCTATTCCCCATCTTTCACTTTCACCCAAGGCTCCTGTGTCAGTAGGATTGGAGAAATATTTCCGTGGGAATAAATGTAGAACAGAAATACACTCATTATTCTGCGATGTTCTAAGAACCTTAAGAACCAGTCGAAGCGTATTCGTCCACAAAACGAAGGCTCTTCTAAATGGAATCCAACAGCTACAGTGGGTGCTTGAGTGAGGAACCACAGGCCTGGAAACAGTATTTTACGATATGACGAAACGGAGCTTTATGAATAAGATGTTGGGACATAAAATATGACGTGATCTTGTCATGAGAGGTGTTGCTGACATTTACCCAAAACATAGATACTGAAGATTACATGGGACTGTAATATTGAGTAGAGACAGCACGACTCTTCTCGAAAAAAACACATTGTATTGATTTCCACCAAATCATCAGATCCCCAATTCAGAAACCTTTCAAGAATTTTAAACTATTTCGTGTAGTTCCACTGTCTTGAGATGTTATTGGAGTTTGTGAGGCGAAATTTGTATGGAGAAATCCATCGTGAGTGAACAGGTTATTTGGGAAAAGGTAAAGAATATGAGATCACCCAGTATCTTCACGAAATTTTTACAGGTGCTTCAAAACATGGTAAAAACAGTATAGCAATCGAAAATTTTGCGCGGAAAAGATAATATTAGGAGATATGGGCCCCCGAAGGTCCATAAAGAGAGGTTATAGGATATCACTTTTGGAAATTATAAATTGATATAAACAATTTCTATTTACACGAAAATAGTAACTGCACATACGTTTTACCTTTTAGTAATATTAAAATCACATAATTTTCGATAAAGACATGAAAAAACTCCGATTACTTTTCATATAATTTTACAGAAGAAATGTCAAAAATCAAATGTTATGATTATTCGAATTTTGAAGTTTATTGATATGCGACGTTGCCTATGTCTCCAAAAGGGGAAAAGAAAATACTGAAATTCAATGCGTCATACATATTGAGCATATAAATGATAAATATTACAGCATGAAATAACGATCTGATATCTGTGTTTAAAATGCAAAGTATATTTCACCATGCTTCTTGATAGTGATTATAATTTTGAAAATTAAGCATGAAGTTAATGTGCCTCATTTAGAAAGTTACCAAACATATTAAATAATGTGACTTCAGATTATTTTGTTTTAAGTAATTTTAAACTGGACCAAGAAACGCATTTGGATTGGATGTTTTCTTGTATGCCTGGCCGAGACACGCCGACACATCCAATTAATTTCTTACGTAAAAAGAAGGAACATAACCTAACCTAACTTGGCTAACCTTGTTACCCAAGTTGAATGCAATCTAATCAACCTTACAAGGCGACGCTTCGCTCCGCTCGCGAACATTTCGATCAAATCAATTTCTAACGTAAAAAGAAGGAACACAACCTAACCTAACTTGGCTAACCTTGCTATCCAAGTTGAGTGCAATCCAATCAACCTTATAAAGCGACGCTTCGCTCCGCTCGCGAAAATGTCGATCCAATTAATTGCGAAAATCCGGATTGGCCAAATCCACTTGAATAGTTGGCAACGTGGCATGTCCATAAAACGCCAAGATCAATGCAACTACCAATATTTGATTTTTGACAGTTCATGTGAAAAATTTAATGAAACATAATCGGAGTTTTTTCATGTCTTTATTGATCATTAAGTGATTTTAATATTACTTAAACGTTAAATGAGTGAACAGTTAATAGCAAAAAGCTATTCTTTATATCAGTTTGCAGTTTCCAAAAGTGATATTCCATAACCTCTATTTATGGACCTTCTGGGGCCCATATCTCCTAAAATTATCTTTTCCGCGCTAAATTTTCGATTGCTATACTGTTTTTATCATCTTCTTAAGCTCCTGTGGAAATTTCGTGAAGATACTGGGTGATCTCATATTCTTAACCTTTACCGGTTATTTGGTGATTTTAACAGGTGGAAGAGAAACAGAGTAGATGCCAGGATGGAGCCAGGAACTTTAACTTGCATTGGCGGAGATGCTCCGTCCATCACCACTGATGATCATTTGTTTGCAAGAAAACTGGGCAGCCAGATGCATAATTGGGAAGGCAGTCCATGGGCTCACTTTAGATGTACACATATATAAGATGCTGAAAAAGTGGAGAAATAGAGTCTCAGCACATTCTGGGCTCATGCCAAACATCAGAGCATCTCAAAAGAGGGCGATAATGAGCGTAGCCCAACCCCAGATCTTGTATGCTGCACCAGCTTGGCATATCGTAACGGGTAACCGGAAACTGATAGCAAAACCTGCCAGCATACAACGTAATATGTGTATAAATTTTTTTCTGCATACAAGACGATCTCCACGGTTGGAGTTGGTACCTCCAATCGATTTACTTGTCCTGGAGAAAAGGGAGAAATACAAAGGGACTAGTGGAGCCACTGCAGTGGCAAGTCTCATGACACTGTGTCAAGCCATGTGGAATAATAGCGAGTATAGGAGATGAAAAAACCGACGATACCCACATTGGGTATGCCCACCGTATAGAGAAGTTATTTTTGGGCATTTTGCTACAGAAAATAATTCTCTGGTTGCATGAGGGCGGAGTCAGAGTTGCAGGGATCGGGACGATGCAGAACATAGGATGTTCGTATGCAATGGGGAGGAGAGAAGTCGACAAGAGTTCTTTGAAGCCACGGGAACACCTTTCGAAGCAAGGAATATGATGACCTTGCTTTTCTCAAGGGAGAAAGGTTGGAACGAATCCTACAAAATTGTAGAAAGAGCCTATAGAGACAAATAATAACGAAAGAGCTGAAAACAGACGTTGGTAATATGAAAGTTTATCCACTGAAGTGATGCGAAAGCGAGAAGAGCAGGAGAGGTTATAGTCGTTAGGTATCCGACACTCTCGCGGAGTCTCTTGAGATAAGACCTAGCTGTAGAAGTATCTAGGAATATAGCAAGAGATACAGCGGTTGTGAAAATTATATTGTCTCACAATCTGTATGTTGATGGTTCTTTCTATCACTTTAGGGACGACAGGTGGTAAAATGACAATTGACATGGGTATTGAAAAGAGCTTTTTCCATTAAGAATGGAATTTAATCGAGAAATTTTATATTTTAGTGACAAAACGCCTAGGTTGTGCAAAAGAATAACGAATTTGTTATGATAAATAACCGGAATGCAATGCGAATTTTCCCCCGAAAAACGCCGCTCCCTTGTGATGATTGATAAGGAAACGGGTTGGGCCACAGAAACGTCACCTTTCTCGACAAATCTCATTTTCATTCTCTCACGTTTCACTTCGTGCTAATTTTATAACGGAATGGGCAAGGCCGGTATCACTTTGACACGCGAACTTGATTTACATTTAACGTGGCATATATTTCTGTGATAAATGTTTTTTCGTACTTTTACTTGCAAAACAATTGGAGCATTTTTTAGAGGCATTTCACTGTTTATGGTAATGAGTTGAGACCGTTGATGTTATATCTCAAAAAAACATTGAATGAAAAATCATTCTAAAAAACACCTACATTTGAAATAGTTTTTATTTTCGCTTATATTTGAAAGGACATACATATTAGGTATGTAAATAATGCTTCCAAAATAATACAAAGACATTATATGGGCGCCCCGATCGTTCATTTCATACATTTAACGCCAATATTAACACAATAAACGGTGTGGAATATTTTCAGATTATATTATGTACGCGTTTTGGCGGGTATAGAGATATCCAGAACACGTGCCCACGCCCTTTAAAAATGGCCGCAGGAGTACATAGAGAGCCATCGTAGACATCTGCATTAACAGCCAGTTGTTCATGTCTTCATGTTGTGTATTGTGTTTTGATTGAAGTGTCATGACGGCTGCAAGGAAAAGCGGATAATTTTTGACATTATAAAGTTCCGGTGGTAATATATACAGCAGAGTCATGAATTTTGTCGATCCATACTTTCTAGGAATTAACGATCTTGACATTATAATGTATTTACTTCTGATGCATAATTGTTATACTAAAGATCAAATTAAAGCCTACGAAAGTTTAACTGGATTCAAATTTTCAGACATTTTACAGATATTCCATTGAGATACGAATAAAATTCACCAGGAATTCTGAGAAACCAAAGTCTGTCGCGTTGGTTTCGAATTCCACCGTTGATTATACAACAAAACGAAATATCAATTCTCTCTCTTGATTCTCAATCGGATTCCAAAATTAATTTACAATACGAACTTCAGAAAAACAAATTGAAACGCAACTCATTCAGCTGTTAAGTGTGTATGTACTCCAGCAGCCATCTTGAATTTACTTTGACAGCATCTGAAAGTAATCTATTGAATGGTGACTAGGGACTAAATCTCAAATTGTATGGTATCCTTTTTGAGGAATGAATGTCGTAACAGCGTTGTTTTCTAATATTGATAAGCCTGGGCTGATTTCTACAAGCTTTTATATTCAACTCGCTTCGTTCGTATGTCATTATCATTCTTTCCGGTTCAAAATTTGTAATCCATTTTTGGAGCACTTGCCGACATCCGATTGAGCTGAAATTTGGCAGGTGTTCATAATTCCGGTGACAATGCATTATGAAAAAATGGCGGCTCCAAGATGGCGGACGAGTTTTGTGATTATGGTCCGATTCGATTCAAAATTGGTATGTGGGGTTTTCGGGGTCGGAGATTATGAATTTTTTGTCAAAATTTATAAATTCAAGATGGTGGCTCCAAAATGGCGGAGGAGTTTTGTGATTATGGTCCGATTCTATTAAAAATTTGTATGTGGGGTTTTCGAGTCAGATTATGAATTTTTGTCAAAATTTATGAAATTGAATGGGGCTCATGGAATTTTGTTAAGAAAAAAAAAAGGGTTTATGGTCCTATTCGATTCAAAATTGGTCTGTGGGGGTTTTCAGGGTCGAAGATTATGAATTTTTCTTCAAAATTCATTAAATTAAAATGGCGGCTCCAAGATGGCCGATGATCTCCTAGTTTATGGCCGATTCTATTCAGAATTGGTATGTGGAGGTTTTCGGGGTCGGAGATTATGAATTTTTTATCAAAATTCACAAATTCATGATGGCGGACGAGTTTTGTAATTATAACCCGATTCTATTCAAAATTGGTATGATGGGGATTTTGAGGTCGGAGATTATGCATTTAGTCGAAGATTATTGATTCTTAGTTGTAATTTATGAATTGAAGATGGCAACTCCAAGATGGCGGATTAGTTAATCTTAAGATGATCTCCTCATTGAAGGACTTGATAGCTCAGAACTTACAGGAAAAAGGCCTCATAATAACGATGCTTTAACAAAAATGCATTGATTAAGGCGTACTTAAGTACTAAAAAGCAACATAAAATAATTAATAAAAAACCTTTTTAAAGACAAGCTTCTATACAAATGCACTAAAAAGTAACAAATAATTGCTTTGGATGTGTGACTTAGGTTATTCCGTGAGTTATAGATTCAAAAGCTTGTTGCGCAAAGTTTTCAGTTCGAATACAAAAGCGACAAGCTTTTTGAACTATTAAATAAATTGAAGATGTTTTTAACGGAAGCCATATATATATATATATATATATATATATATATATATATATATATATATATATATATCTATTTGAGTTGAAACACTTGAATGAAAGAAAACAAAAGACACTAACTTCACTGAATGATTTTCACTAAACTGAGTTTACAAAACCACGACACGTGTTAGCTTCTTCAGGTGGAGATGATACTCCAATTTTATCTCTCCATCTAAAGTAGCTATCATATAGTGAAACATGTGTCGTGGTTTTGTAAACCCAGTTTACCTACGAGCACTGTAGAAAATAGGCAAAAATATACGACACATGGCCTCAGTAAACAGCTCATTAAGCACAGTAAAGAAATCGCAGTTTTCGTAAATAAAACGCACTGTTTGAACATCTTAAAATTTATACGTAAAAGTAAGCCGAACATTTAATAATTCCGCAAGTAGGTCATGATCGCGCAGTCGCTCGTCAACAGAGTAGTCATAGCAACTGTCAAAATCAAAATGATACAAACAAACTTTTTTGAAAGACAAATAAGTTCTATTTAATAATTATAAGATACATACTGTTTAAAAAAGAATACCTACATTTTCAATATGTCAAGTGATAGTGAGAACAAAAATTTAACTCCTCCCAACGTCATGGCAATTGCAAAAACGGCAACGAATGATTTACTGCCAAGTAAATCCCGCGAACGCTACGAAAATTGTTACAGTAGATTCATGGACTGCAGACTAAAAAAATAAGGGGAAATATTTCTCCGATGATGTTTTGGTAGCATATTTTCAACACCTATCGGAAAAAATTAAACCTAGCTCTCTATGGGCCTTTTACTCAATGCTTAGATCGACTCTAAACATAAAAAACAACATAAATATAGAAGTTAATAGCGCTATTAAAAAGGAAATCGGATGGCTGTAGAAGCACAAAATCTAAAATTTTGACGGCCAAAAATATTCAAGATTTTCTCGAAACGGCTCCTGACAATCAGTACTTGTTTATGAAGGTAAACTATGTCCACTAATACTATTTTCCACACTTACAGTAATTTTTATTTTTAGACTGTTCTTATAATTGGTCAAGTGGTGCATGCCGAAAACAGGAACTGAGAGATATGAAAATTGAAGATTTTGAGGACACAGGAAAATCCTTCATTATTAAAATTCCAAATACAAAAACCAAAATTCAACGTTCTTCTGTGATCTCTGACCATTTTTATTCTAGAATCAAAAAATATTACACTATAGGCAAGACCTTTTTTTTTAAATATATAAATGGAAAATGCACCAAACAACGGAATAAACAAATTAGGCAGTATACCAAAAGATATTGCAAAATTTCTTAAACTAGAAAATCCTAATCGCTACACCGGATACTGTTGGCGGGGATCTATTGGATTTGAAGAGACATGGTGGGTGGCAATTGTCTTCAGTAGCAGAAGGTTATGTTGACAATTCCTTAAAAAACAAAGAACTCACCTCATCGAGAATATCCTCCGCTATTTTACATAATAGTAATACAACCTCAAAAAATTAAAATATTACAATGTAATATGATTCGACACATCGAAATACTTCTAATATATTTAATAATTGTACAATAACCATAAATAATTATTATGTTCCTAATGTTAATTAAATCAACGTATTAGTAAATAGAACGAATTATATCATATATGATCATCAAAGTTGGGAAACATATATCCTCTATAATTTTGTAAAATCGTTCGAAATAAAATTGTTCAAAAAATCTAAAGATGCAATAATATACAGGATATCCCATTTGAAGAAATGAAGTACCCTGTCCTAACTAGTTTTTAGATATCTCTGAATACATGAACCAAACAATAAAAAACGACAACTAAAATAAAAAATCGACGTGTTTAAGCATCATTTACAAAACCTAACAATAAAGAAAATATTAAAAGTAGTCCAGACTTTTTTGGCACACTGTATATGGTCGTAGGTAAAGTATAGTACGTAATGCGTGTTGTAAAGCAATTACGAACTTGAGCACTCGCCTACGCGGCTTCGTGCGTTATTTTTGCATTCGTGCGTAATATGCTTTTTAACCGACGAAACCAAAAAGGAGGAGGTTCTCTAGTCGACTCGTATTTTTTTTTTTTATGTATGATCACGCATAACTTTTTACTGAGACGTCCGATTCCGATAATTCTTTTTACAATGGATAGGGTGTACTTCGAAGGTGGTCCCATTTGAATTTAAAAGATGAAATCCACCCCCTAAGGGTAGCAAAATGAAGCATATTGATCACTCACCCTCTGAATTCTGGTCCGTTAATCGATTCTATCAGGCATAACTTTGTACTGGGTTCTTCGATTTGGATGATTCTTTTTTTAATAGATAGGGTATACCTTATATTTGGATTTCGAATGAAATTATCCAGCCTTACGGGTAGAAAAATAGGGGATAATTGATTTTTCACTTGTGAACATTGGCACACACATACGTAGTTGACAATGACAGATCACTACTGACATTATTTTTGTTCCACATCCGTCAAAATCATGATATTCTATGAAAGGATGGAATGATATACAAAGTAATGAAATAAACTAACCAGAACAACAAAAATAATTTTTATTACAACAAATAGTAAAAGTAGATAATCATATTATTTAACTGGTAATAGTTGAAGTAAGGTGGGTAAGTAAGTATTTTAGAAGTGATCAAAAAACAAGCAGTTAGTAATTAGTAGATTTTAGCCACAAAAAATTGAAAAATAAAAACTTTTTAACAAAAAATTAAACCGACGAAATACGGAACTGAAAAGTAAAAGATAAAATAAACCTTCTTAGTCTCAGTAACTAAGCTCCTTAACTAATGTAAGTAACTAATTTTGAGTCGGCGCCAAACGAACAATCAACGAACATCATTAAATTACTTCAAAAACATTATCAGAATGTCACCTCGCAACTCGATGCCATCATTTTACGCCTTACCTAATTCATTTGCTTGTTTGTTTGGCGCCGACTCAAAATTAGTTACTTACATTAGTTTAGGAGCTTAGTTACTGAGACTAAGAAGGTTTATTTTATTTTTTACTTTTCAGTTCCGTATTTCGTCGGTTTAATTTTTTGTTAAAAAGTTTTTGTTACAACACTTGATACGTAATATACTATTAATGAATTGTCTTTTGCTTGCTTTAAGTAATATGGATTATTATCAAGTATCGGCCGCAATATTTGAAAAATATAAGTTTTTCCGATTTTATTTTCCACACGAAATGGAGAGTAGAAAGTCAAAAATTGTTCTGTAAAATTTTATGTTGTTTTGTAATCTGACTGAGTAATATTGAGTGATAAATATATATCACACAAAAAACCAGTCGATAACTTTGCTGACCGGTTAAAGCATAAATTACAGTGAACCACTATACTTTGTGTTTGGGGTATAGAACAGAACAGTAGAACAGTGGTGTGCTGTGTGTCTAGGCAGAGGCAGCCATGTATGATGAACAGCTGCAAGAAAAAATTTGTGCAGTAGTCGAAAGTAGGTACCATCCACATAAAATTTCTGGTTCAAGCAAATCTACTTAAAATTCGTACAACAACTAATGAAAGTGTTAAATACTAGTCATTTATTATTTAATGCGCCACATAGGTTCAAAATAGCATGTAGATTTTGTTAACGAGTTTTTTTTAATGTTCTGGTTCCCACGAAAAGGGATATCCTGTAATGTTCAGAGAACATCGTGGGAACCAAGGGAAAGAAGGTAGGAGTTGGTGTTCTTTGATATATTATATATATATACATATATATATATATATATATATATATATATATATATATATATAAGAAAGGATATTCCTTGAGGTTGCAGTCAAAATAATATTTTGACTGCAACCTCAAGGAATATCCTTTCTACAAAGTTTATTTCAAATTCATAGTTATTTTCAACTAGTCCAGTCACGAGACTACCCTTCTTCTATATATATATATATATATATATATATATATATATATATATATATATATATATATATATATACTTCAGTACCAATCAGCAACTGTTTCATGATTCATTCTTGTATGTGAAACTGGGGTATGTTTGGATTTGAAAGAAATTTACGTTGGAAATGTGGGAAATTCCCAATGTAAGACTTTGCTTCGGTAGAAAATTTCAGTAAGAAATAAAATAAATTAATTCCATATCTGGAAGAGTTTTCTCGAATTCCAAATTTTATTTTTTATACAAAATGGAGAAGCGGAAATCCTAAATTTAAGAATGGATATACTATAAACAGAGTGTCATTTACAATTATTGCGGTTTTGCTCGCTTCACGAAAGGATGAAGTGCTTTGCTTTGAATTTCATTGGAAACGATTAATAGAATTGACATACTCAAGCGTTTTTTAATCTATTCCAACTAGCTGACAAACCATCTCTTTCGTTTTTATTTGTCCACACTGATTTTTTTTAAATGTGTCATTTGTAAGAACGGGCAAATTCTTCGCCACAGAAAATAATCAGAGCAAGTTGAAGATTACATGTAAATAAATCTAAAGAGACTGTTGGCTGATAATTTCATATACTGAAATGTCTTCAGAATCATTGGAATCAGTGATGTGAGCTCCGTTTGTTTTGAATCCAAAAAGCAACAAACAATTCACCACATTCACTGTATCAATAAGTATTAACTATTTTTGTTTGCCACTCATACGTTAATTATCTAGTGTACTGATATGGATCTCAGGTGTAATACAAATAATTTAAAGTCAATTTGTTGAAACGTCGATATGTTGAATATACTCGTTAAAAACTCACTCTAGTATAATGAATTATTAGTTAGGGAGAACGTACTAAGGCGATTTATTTTCGCTTTGATTATCGATCATCACCTTTTGTTGTTTGAGTAAAATGTCATAAAAGACACGGATCGTTAAAATTACGTCTAAAAGGTCGAGAATATTTTTAGGCAAGAGGTATACCTTTTGTTGAATGATACTGTTTTGGTTGCTAATTTGTTTCCCCTTCAGAATTATTGCTGCTTTCGCTGTTATAGGAACGCTAGGAACAAATTCGCTGTTTTTGTACCAGTTGAAGTAATTTGCGATGACGAAGGTTTTTAAAATTATTTCGAGATATGAACGGATTACCCTATTTACAAAAGTTTCATTAATTTATCCACTTAAAAGTAAGATAATAATAATAACATTATTTCACACATAAGCTACGGAAATATGAACATCAATTATTAGTAATTAAGATTAAATTTAAAATTAAAATCAGACTGTTTCCAGAGATATATTTAGAGAGCAACTTTGAGATTGTGTTTAGACACATTAGAAATATTTAAACTTCGATTACAATAATCTCACTAAACGAGTCAAAGAACTGCGAGTTATTTTAGGCGGTACTCTGAAGTTTACTTATCATTTTTTTTTCGAGTTTATATTCATGCTACTTCTTCTAATTAAAATGTTTGTTACATCCAATAAAGAAGTATACTCAACAGTCGCCGCGTACAGACCGAGATTCCAACGCCGAGCAACCGAACCCATTTAAAAATATACTTTGTACAGTGGAAGTGGCTTATTAGAGGAACTTCAAAGTGAAGATAGTGGACATTTTAAATTTTTTTCGCAGAATGATACCCGATATTTTTAATACATTAACTTCTCCTCATAAAGCCAAAAATTAAAAAGCAGAATACAAACTAAAGAAGCGTTATTCCCGAATCGTAACATAATCACAAAACTCGTCCGCCATTTTGTTTTTTTCTCTAACAAAAGTTTCAGCATGTATTGTCACCGGAATTATGAACACCTGCCAAATTTCAGCCCGATCGGATGTAGGCAAGTGCTCCAAAAATGGATTACAAATTTTGAACCGGAAAGAATGACAGAATGACATAAGAACGAAGAAAGTTCAATAAAAACTTGTAAAGAGACAGGTGTATCCACCATTTGCAAAAGAAGTGTTCACTGATTTGACTCCCTTTACGGAGGAAGGTAACATCCTACTAATATTATAAACGCGAAAGTTTGTAAGTATGTTTGTTACTCTTTCACGTAAAAACTACTGGATGGATTTTAATGAAACTTTACAATAATATAGCTTATACATCAGAATAACACATAGGCTACAATTCATAAAGATATTGTGTGAGTTGTCCAAAATATGACGATAAGTGTCAAGTAAGTAGGAAAAAATCTACCATCTGCGAGCTATTCTGGCGACGATGACAAACCGAGTGCGCGATACTACGGTACGGTCCAGCGGCACCATAGTATATATATATATATATATATATATATATATATATATATATATATATATATATATATATATATTTATATATATACATAAATAAACTTGAAATGGGAGCTCACCTTCTATTGGTTGCACTTGGTTATGAAGAAATGTGGTTTTATTGTCACATACTCTATTCCCGTCATCATAGCGGGATGAAATACATACAGGATGAGGGGCTAATGGGATAACGCGAAAAGCAAAAACGGGATAGCGGGATAACAGAATACCGCGATAATGGGTTAACGGGATAACGCGATAACGGGAAACGGGATAACGGAAAACGGGATAACGGGAAACGGAATGACGGGAAACGGGATAATGGGTGAGGTGGATAACGAGGAATGAGATAACGGAAAACAGGATAAAGGGAAGCTGCCAAAGCCACAGGCATAAGCTAGATAGAAGGAGACAAAGTGAAACATAAGAAAAAATATAAATTCCACGCGGACGAAGTCGGGGGTATCAGCTAGTTGAATATAATTTAGAAAAATGTTGAGAAAATGAATTGTCTCTGGCTTCTTGATTCACAGCAAAAAAGATTCAGAAAGGATATGTTGAAGGATTTTTTCCCTGAATGTCAATCCTAGAGGCAGAATCGTGAAGTTA
Source organism: Gonioctena quinquepunctata (assembly GCA_018342105.1). Classification (NCBI taxonomy): domain Eukaryota; kingdom Metazoa; phylum Arthropoda; class Insecta; order Coleoptera; family Chrysomelidae; genus Gonioctena; species Gonioctena quinquepunctata. The sequence goes on from JAFIRS010004733.1 coordinate 48,315, forward strand.
AAATTTGAGAGATCTGTAAAGCTGCGTACAGACCGATATTCCAGACACATGTGCTCAGCATTGGAGCCGGTGTGTACGGCGCGATCCATTTATTCACCACATTACAGAAAAAATGAAATCCATTTGTGGTAAGTCATATCAGAGCAGTAAGCATGTATGGTGAATGTTAAAATTGACATAGACATAAAAACGAGACTAAGTATATTTTAATATAAAACATTTTTTTTTAAATTAGGTTGGGTGAAGAGTGGTCCCCAATGGCATTTGATGGTTATTTATTTATTGTTAATGCGTCGTAGTTTCCCATGAACACACATTAGCCTCCAAATACTCCCCCGCCGAGTAGAAGCAGTGTGATAGCAAATAATTTCGAGTTTGTTTCTTGAACAAGTGGGTAGGTAACTCCTTAATATGCTCTGGCAATTTATTATATAACTTCACATCTATAGTATTGCGTTCAGAAGTCGTTAAACGATGTCTGGTAGGTCGGATCAAGTTACAATTTCTTGTGGTATAATTGTGAAATGTATAATTTTTTTGAATTTTTTCTTTATTATTGTGAATATGTAGCAAACAATTGAGAATGTAAGGTAAGGTAAGTATTTCAAGGTTTACAAAGATGGGACAGCAGCTGTCTCTATAATTGGCTTTAGATATTATTCGTAAAGCTCGTTTCTGAAGTCTTAAAATTCTCATAGTCTACAGCGTTTCACCATAGAGTTATACCGTAATTAATGTGGGAGTGAAATAGGCCAAAGTAGGCTGTTTTCAAAACTGTCAGGCTAGCGAATCTGCTCAGTTTCCGCAATAGGAAGATGGCTGATTTCAATTTTTTACTTAGGTGCTCAATATGCGCTGACCATTTTAACTTGTCATCCATAACAATTCCAAGTAGTTTAACTTCAGATTTGTTAGCAGCAGTATTGTTGGTTGAGAAAACAATGTTTTGAGTTTTGTTTTTATTGAGTTTCAAGCAATTAGAGCTTTTGCTGAAAAATCCTAGGAATTTTTTTCCAAGTAATCTAGTTTTTTGTCAGAGACATAAAGAGAGCAATCGTCTGCGTAACAAACACGTTTGGTTGGACACATATAATGAAATATATCATTGATATAGATGATGAATAACAGTGAGCCAAGGATAGAACCTTGATGAACCCCAAAGAGGATGTTATCAATTTCGGAATAGCAGTTATCTATAAGGACAGCTTGTTTCCTGCCATTCAAGTGTGATTCAAATAAGTTCCAAGCAGTGCCACGTATACCATAAAATTGGAGTTTGTCTAAAAGTACTGTGTGAGAGACACAGTCAAAGGCCTTGCTCAAGTCACGCATAGACACCACCGTATATTGATCAGCCTCAAAGCCCTTAACTATGTCCGACACAAGTCTTTGTATTGCTTGAACAGTGGAACAGTTTTGTCTAAAGCCGAATTGAACTTCATGTAGCGTTTTGTGAACAGTAAAGAATGAAATTAGGCGGCCTTTTAAAATAATTTCAAAAAATTTGCCGAATATCGGTATTATCGATGTTGGTCGGTAGTTGCCAATGGTATTTTTGTCGCCTTTTTTAAAAACTGGTATCACCTTAGTTAGTTTGAACTCATCAGAGAAAATTCCATTGGAGATACAATGATTGAAGAGAATAGTCAGAGGTTCTAAAAGAAAAAAACAAGTACTTTTAATTACTTTGCTTGAAATTTCGTACATATGAGGACAAGATGAATTTTTCGGTTTTTGAATGGCTTCAAGAACTTCACTTTTAGTTATTGGATGGAGAAAAAGTCTTTGGGTGATTTCAGTGGGTCGAGAAAATTTATTGCATTTTGATCGCAATCAGGTAGTGAGCTTATAATATCACTTGCAATATCAATAAAAAAGTCATTAAACTCGTCAGGAGTTATAGACACATCTTTCATTGATTTTTGCTTCAGTATTTATCAAATTCCAGCAGGTTTTTGCTAAATTGTCAGATACCAATATCATCTGATTGTAAGCTTCAGATTTACTTTTAGTTATCTCTTGATTGTAACTCAATTTGAACTTGTTAATACATTTTTTTGGAAAAATGCCATTCGAGCTGTCCAAATTGTTTTCAAGATCGAGAAAAAATCTCTCATTTTCCTCAAGTTTTCATAAAAAAAAATTACTTTAAGATTACCGTTATCGTGGACCTTTTTTACAGGACAATTTTGTGTGATTAGGAAATTGTAAAAGTTGTTAGAAAATTTGATATTTTTTCTGGACAAGTCGGATCAAGAAATTAGTTCAGTGCATGGGATATAGTATTTCAACCATTCTGTTCATGTTTGCATGAGTGATAACCCTTTTTGTACAGAAAACTTTCTCGGAATTGTTAGTGACAAGAGTATAAGGTGAGCGTTTGAGATTTATGGTCAGATAGGCATGGTTTGTCAATTGAAACTTTGTAATTATTCTCGTTCATATTAGTTATAATGTTGTCTATGCATGTGGCAGATGAAGATGTTATTCGAGTGGGAACACAAATAGTTGGTTTTAATCCGTAAGACTTTAGTATGTCTTTCCAAATAATAGTTTTATAATCAGAGACTAGAATGTTGAGTTTAAAGTCACCAACAAATATTATTTTCGAATATTTAACCAACCAACACTACCCAACCGATTCCAAGCTTGGCGTTGGCGTTCGGTTGCGTTCGCTCCTTGAGCGGTACGTCAAAGAATGTTTGATTTGGTCTGGATGGGATTTGTTGCTTGCAAATTTTCGTGGAGTACTTTTCGGCATTTCGTAGACTGTTTCGAGATTTTAAATATAAATGCTAAACTCGAATATGAATTTCCAGTTGCCAAAAAATGAAATGTCAATGCAAGCCTCTCTTTAGCGAGTATAGCGCTTCTGTAATTTGTATTCTGCTTTTCAGTTTTTTGCTTTACGAGGAGAAGTAATGTACCTATTAGAAGTATTGGGTGTCTTTCTGCAATTTTGCTTAAAATGTCCCCTATATTCACCTTGAAGTTCCTCTAATAAGACACTTCCGCTGTACAAAAGTCTGTTTTAAAGAGTGTTGTCACCGAGCAACGCCTAAGCTGCCGTTTCTTCTTTTTCTTTGTAATTACAGAATGTAATAATAAAAACCCCGCACTTGCTAATAATAAATCTTCCTCGTCGCTCGACATTTCTACTAGCACCGAACTCTCCCAAACGATGTCGAATTCAAATCTAAATTTTGGTGTGGACGTACGCATTCCAATCCCTTTCAACGCCAAACCCCAACGGACAATTGCTTGGGTTCGGTTGCTCGGCGTTGGAATCTCGGTCTGTACTTAAATATCAATAGAAAATGTTGTGGCATTCAGACGAGAAAATGAAAACTAGAACTGAAAAATAAAAATATGGATCGGCCAGGATTCGAACCTGGGACCTTTCGATTTCTAGTCGAACGCTCTGCCAATTGAGCCACCAGTCCTTGTTTGAAACCGGCGATTCACACTTTTGAATTCAGTTCCGTTTTAGTGACAAAGATAATGAGGGTTAATGTGATGCATGGAAACATTCACGCATGCACACCTAATAAAATTATATTGATCTATCCGCTGGTGTCAATCTATATCAGATTATCGACTAACTTCAAACCGGAAATTGCAGGGTGCATGACTCAAGCCAAGTAAATATAAATAAGTGGTGGATAGCGTCTGTAATTAAATGTCAATAGAAAATCTTTGTGGCATTCAGACGAGAAAATGAAAACTAGAACTGAAAAAGAAAAATATGGATCGGCCAGGATTCGAACCCGGGATCTTTCGATTTCTAGTCGAACGCTCTGTCAATTGAGCCACCAGTCCTTGTTTGAAACCGGCGATTCACACTTTTAAATTCAGTTCCGTGTTAGTGACTCCGTGTTAGTGACGAAGATGATGAGGGTTCGACTAGAAATCGAAAGGTCCCAGGTTCGAATCCTGGCCGATCCACATTTTTATTTTTCAGTTCTAGTTTTCATTTTCTCGTCTGAATGCCACAAACATTTTCTATCGATATTTAATTACAGACACTATCCACCACTTATTTATATTTACTTGGCACCATGCACCCTGAAATTTCCGGTTTGAAGTTGGTCGATAATCTGATATAGATTGACACCAGCGGATAGACCAATATAATTTCATTAGGTGCGCATGCGTGAATGTTTTCATGCATCACATTAACCCTCATCATCTTCGTCACTAACACGGAACCGAATTTGAAAGTGTGAATCGCCGGTTTCAAACAAGGACTGGTGGCTCAATTGGCAGAGCGTTCGACTAGAAATCGAAAGGTCCCAGGTTCGAATCCTGACCGATACATATTTTAATTTTTCAGTTCTAGTTTTCATTTTCTCGTCTGAATGCCACAAACATTTCTATTGATAAATATTTTAAGTCTGTAAAATTTTGCATATAGACCGTGGAATAGTGACAGATTTTGAGATACGATTTTACTCAGTATGCCTTTTAGAGGACAATATTGTTCGTATATCCTCATGATACTAATGCATGAATCAAAGAGTCGTCCTGGGTTCTTCATATTGAAAAATGATTCGTCATTTGTTCGAAAATTATGTGTTTCGGTGCGATTTTAACCAGGCTGTCATGTGTTTTGTAATGAAATAAAAAAGAATCCCCAGAAAATAATTGGCATACCGTTGGATGGGCCCGAAGGGCTGGTATGGTCACTCAAACTTGTTTTTGATTAAGGAAATTTTTCGCGTTTTTAAACAGGCTGCCACTGATAAGTATACAAGTTCTTGGTATAAAACTGCTTAAAAAAAGATGGCATACCGATTGCGTATGCCCAAGTACTTTTTACATTGCAATTTTTTTTTAACAGTCATGGAATAACATTCCGTGATTTTAATTAGTATGCCATTCTATTTTCATACAGTTTATGGTAACGTATGATGTATATGAAATTGGCATATCGTTTGAGACAGTAAAAACTACAGGCATACGCAAAAAACATGCAACATATAAACAAAAATTTCTGCTTTCTTAATAATCATGGTATATGTAGGGGGAATGACAAATGTGAATAAGTAAGGTCCAAGGTCGTTGAAAGTATTAAATAAAATAATTAATAAAAAGCCTTTCTAAAAACAAGCTTTTATTCAATTGCGCTAAAAAGTGAAAAATAATTGCTTTGGATGTATGACGTGGGTTATTCCGTGAGTTACAGATTCAGAAGCTTGTCGCTTTTGTATTCGAACTGAAAACTTTGCGCGACAAGCTCTTGAATCTGTATCTCACGAAATAACCTACATCACACATCCAAAGCAATTATTTTTAACTTTTTAGCGCATTTGAATGAAAGCTTGTCTACAAAAAGGTTTTTTATTAATTATTTTATTGCGCGCTTTTTAGTTAGTACGCCTCAATCTCAAGTCTCGTTATTATGAGGCCTTGAGTTATCTAGTTTTGAGCTATCTAGTTCTTTAATCTAAAGATTAACTCGTCCGTCATCCTGTAGCTGCCATTTTCAATTTATGAGTTTCGACAAAAAATCAATAATCTTCGACTAAATTCATAAACTCTGGCATACCAATTTTGAATAGAAATGGCCCACCATCTTGGGTCGCCTTCTTGAATTTATTCATGAATTTTAATAAAAAAGTTATAATCTCCGACCCCGAAATCCCGCACATACCAATTTTGAATAGAATCGGACCATAATCACAGAGTTCGTCCGCCATATTGGAGCCGCCATTTTGATTTTATGAATTTCGTTAAAAAAATCATAATCTTCACCCCAACCTCCACATACCAATTTTGAATATAATCAGACCATAATCACAGAGATTGTCCGCCATCTTGGAGCCGCCATTAACCCCTATACCAATTTTGAATCAAATCGGACCATGAACACAAATCTCGTCTGCCATATTGGAGCCGCCATTTTGTTTTTCTCTAACAAATTCCACAAGGCATTGTCACCGGAATTATGAACACCTGCCAAATTTCAAGGTAATCGGATGACTGGGAGTGGGTCAAAATTCACTTGAAAGATTTGTACTGAACATGCATAGATACATACATATATACAAATGTGAAGTTAAATAAAAGCTTGTGAAAAAGGATGCAAATATAGAGAAAACCGGTATAAGATAAACGTAACATTTTTTGTGTTTTCAAGCAGTATGCCCTCGGGTTTCTATGATTATCATGGTATGGTATAATAACAAATGGCACATCGATTGATGAGGTCCAAGGTTTATAAAAATAGAGAGAAAAAAAAAGTTTATGAAAATGGAGAAACTAGAGTTGCCAGAAAACTAGCCCTCTGATATAGCAACGTATTTTGAAAGGGAAACCACATAAAAACTTTTTAACAAAAAATTGAACCGACGAAATACGGAACTGAAAAGTAAAAAATAAAATAAACCTTCTTAGTCTCAATAACTAAGCTCCTAAACTAATGTAAGTAACTAATTTTGAGTCGGCGCCAAACAAACAAGCAAATGAATTAGGTAAGGCGTAAAATTATGGCATCGAGTTGGGCGGTGACATTCTTATAATTTTTTTGAAGTAATTAAATGATCTTTGTTGATTGTTTGTTTGGCGCCGACTCAAAATTAGTTACTTACATTAGTTTAGGATCTTAGTTATTGAGACTAAGAAGGTTTATTTTATTTTTTAATTTTCAGTTCCGTATTTCGTCGGTTTAATTTGTTAAAAGGTTTTTATTTTTCAATTTTTTGTGGCTGAAATCTACTATTTACTATCTGCTTGTTTTTGATAACTTCCAAAATACTTACTTACCCACCTTACTTCAACTATTACCAGTTAAATAATATGATTATCTACTTTTACTATTTGTTGTAATATTAATTATTTTTGTTGTTCTGGTTAGTTTATTTCATTACTTTATATATCATTCCATCCTCTCATAGAATATGTTGATTGTGATAATGACACTAGCGATCTGTCATTGTCAACTACATATGTGTGCCAATGTTCACTAGTGAAAAATCAATTATCCCCTATTTTTCCACCTCATAGTTGATCATATTTGGATTTCGAATGGAATTATTTACCCTTGTAAATAATTCCATTCGAAATCCAAATATGATCAACTATGAGGTATACCCTATCTGATAAAAGAAGAATCATCCAAATCGAAGATCCCAGTATAAAGTTATGCCTGAATCGGTTAACGGACCAGAATTCAGAGGGTGAGTGATCAATATCCTTCATTTTGCTACCCTTAGGGGTGGATTTCATTTTTTAAATTCAAATGGGACCAACTTCGAAGGACACCCTATCCACTGAAAAAATAATTCTCGGAATCGGACGCCTCAGTAAAAAGTTATGAGTGATCATACATAAAAAAAAATGATAAAAAAAAATATACGCGTCGACTAGAGAACCTCCTCCTTTTTGGTTTCGTCGGTTAATAACGGTCCTGCGACAGGGGACCAACGAGGCAATGCCGCAAAATCGAAATAGTATGAAAGTTTTTACTACATTTTTTAATATGATAAACACGCACAACTTTTATTTTAACAAAGTAAATTGCCAACTTAATTATAAACCAAGATGCATACTGATTTAAAACACTTGTTTTACAATTTTGTATAAGGGTTACTCACACAACCTGTATGATGTTTTTTATTTCACCTACATATACCATGGTTATAATGAAAACAGAAAGGCATACTGCTTAAAAACATGGAATTTTTTTAATCTATTTTGCAACTTCATTTTGATTTTTTAATATGACGAACCCGCACAACTCGTTTGTCACATTACATATCAACAATTCAGGAGACAAACATAATATCACAACAGGACGACTCTTTGATTTATGTATTATTATCATGAGGATATACGGACAATATTGTCCTCTAAAAGGCATACTGAGTAAAGACGTTTCTCAAAATCTGTCACTATCCCAGGGTCTAATACCCTGAAGTCTATTATACTGACGATGTGCCACCCGCCTAATGACATCCTGTTTCTGTTGGCTTTTTGGTCTGCTCCGATACCTATACCCGGAATAACAGCGGGATAGTTGTTTGCAGTTCGCCGTTGAAAATTCAGTCAGGTGTGACAGCTTTTCCCGGTTCAGCACGTGAGCAAAAAGTTCGTTTATCAATCACCGTTTAATTAGACATATTCCTTATATTAATTTTGTTGCGTTGATTGTACTGATTAGTTGTTTCGGATATTATTCGGAAACATGCACAGAGTGTTGGGAGTATACCTACCGGCGCGGTGTTTCAATCGGTATCAGATTGAAAGCGTTTTTCGCTTTTCAACAAAAAAGCTTGAATTCACATTTAAAGATCATCTGTTATAGATAGAATACGAATATTTTTAAAGTGATAATATAACTCGGTGTTATATTATAGGTGTTATTAATTCTTATAAAAGCCTGACTAAGAAATATTATACAGTGCGCCCCTCCCCTTTGAACGGTTCTACGTTCTACGAATAATGGGACAAAACTGTTGTTTTGAATGATATCACCGTTACTACTTTTTAAAATAAACATTGTGATTGTTCGATAGATGGCGTGGGGGCACACCAATTAAACATTTCGAATAGCATGGGGGGTCAAGTAGCACATCATTGAAAAGATAATTTAATTCTCTATTCAACCATTTGATTTTTTTTTCATTTCTTAATACGTTTTTTACAATATGCATTTGAAATGTCAAGTATAACAAAAACCAAAACTATTATGTAGGATTTTTATTTATTGAGAATATGAAGCGAAATTGTTGTCAATCGTGTCCACTCGTGTTTTTCCTCTCCCTACCCACCATTGTGTTGTCTCAATACTCAATTCATTCTAGGTGAGACTCTTTACTAAATACAAATGCGATAATTCATTTTAATATGAAGAGCAGGTAAGTAGTGTTATAATCATTTATACATTAGAAGGTCTTAAACATCCACAAAATAATCCAACTTCATATGTCATTTCTAGGTAACTGCTTGATTATCAGCTCACCAAATTCAATAAATGGTACCCGTTATGATTATGGCCATTAAAAATAAATGAATGGGGTATTATTTGGGTCGAAAATTGGATTATTGTATGGATTCAAAATCTGTACGCAATTAAGCTTTGAAACGAATTCGAAAATGAAAAATTATTTAAGTCAAGAAACTTCCTCTATTGACCGTATTTCGTGTTAGTAATCGCAATTGTGATTCCATGGTGGAAAGTAAAATTGAATTACCTTTTCAACAATATGCAACTCGACATCTAAAATTTTCGAAATTTTCAAGTTGATGTGCCCCCAGCGCCCTCTGTCGAGTAATTGTAATGTATCTTCTCTCAGAAAGTAGGATTTGTAATACAATTGAAAATATTTCAGGTCCAATTGTTTCACAACAAACCGTTCAAAAGTTATCGAGGTAAGCGTACTAATCGGATCCGCACTCATACTTGACATTTCAAATGCATATTGTGAAAAAACGTATTAACGAAGTTCTCAAAAAATAAGATGGTTGAAAAAACAATTCAATTATCTTTTCAACAATGTGCCACTTGACCCCTAGACTATTTGAAATTTTTAAATTTATGTGCCCCCCGCGCCATCTATCGAGCAATCACAATGTCTTTTTTATTTCATTGTAGAGAATCTGATGTCCTTTTTCGTCAATATAAATTTCGTTTCATTTATTTTTCGGTTCGAATCACATATTTCTTGCATTGGAGATGATATGAAAATTTGCAATCGAATAATGTTGCCTTGAAGACACCATATTTGTTCGTCTTCCTTATTCGTCGACATATTTTATCAACACCATTACCAATTATATTTTTATGTCAAGTTGACTTGTCGCTCCCAATTCTGAATAACACCGTTTTGCACAAAAACCAATGCATTGATCAAACTCATCATTTTCTTCTGAAATAATGACACTTTCATCCCCAACACTCTGTATTGCAATACCAAATTAGAAAGACGGAACTGATTTATTTCAGAGTTGAATTATATACCAGATGGTCCACTTACGACTATCCACCCTCAATAACTCCCAGAAAAATTATTTTACAAAAAATCGCCGAGACACGTTGATTTTTGTTTGGAGGGGACACCATTTGACGAGAAGAAGATATGTTATACTTCAACCCCCTACTCCCCAGAGCAACCCCCTCTATAATTTTAATAGGGAATGAGGGTCGTGTCATTCATCATTGTTAAGGTAATTCAATTCTGATACTAGCATTGCAAAATTTTCTGAATTTGAAAAAGGCGTACTAGAGATATTCGAGTTCAAATGGTACATTGGTGAATTGTGGGTAAATAAATTATACGAAATAGATTATCAAACAATTATTAACAAAAAATGTTCAAAATGTCTGCCATTAACTCCCAGATAGTAGTAGAGTATATTTTCAAATGCCTCCTGCACCTTTGGAACTGTTTCTCTGGTAATTGCCTGGCATTCAGTTATAATTTTTCTTTCCAAATCGTTCTTGTCAGTAGGTTGAGTTTTATAAATAACGGATTTCAAATTGCCCCAAAGGAAAAAATCATTGGGTGACAAGTCCGGCGAGCGTGCTGGCCATTCTATTGGACCTCGACGACCTATCCATTTGTTTGGAAAAGTTTGGGATAGCCATTCTCTCACCTGTAATAGGAAATGAGGTGGTGCCCCATCTTGCAGGAAATAAATGTTTTCTGCCAATAGATTTGTATTACCACCATCATCAAGGTCCGTGTTAAGAGCATCCAAAATAAGTGGTTCAATCAGATTCTGCAGCATATCCGAATAAACCGCACCATTTAAATCACCATGGATAAATATTGGGCCACTGATTTTATTACCTAGAATCCCTGCCCACACATTCAACTTTTGAGGCCATTGTGTGTGCTCTTCTCTAAGTAGGTGGAGGTTGTTCTGACTCCAATAGCGAGAGTTGTGTCTGTTCACTAACTCGTTCAAAAAAAATCAACACTCATCACTGAAGCAAATATGCTTAATGAATCCGTGGTTCCTCTGTATCATTCTCGTTACATTTTCGCAAAATTCAGATCGTCTGTCGTAGTCATCCTCATTCAGTTCATGGTGAAGATGAACTTATTCGGATGAAATTTGTGCAATTTTAGCATCCTCATTATGGAAGTTCTCGATATGCCTGTTATGCTACTGAGTTGCCGTGTAGACAACTACAACTTGTCCTAAAACTTCTATTCGATTGATCTCGTTTGTAACAGACGCCATCCTATTCTTTTTTTATTGGCGACTGATCCAGTCTCACGGAATTTCACCACAAGATCCAAGATATATCTAGAATGATCAAAAAATACCAAAACCTTTTTCTATAACCATTTTTCCTAATAGTCAGTTACGTTTCTGTTTTCGTGTTTCTCATTGAAGATCCGAGCTGTTGCTCGTGCACACTCATTTTGAGCAGCAAAAATAAAAATCATTTCAACTTTCTCGTCTTTTGTGTAAACCATCGCGATACTAGTAGAATTGTTGAAATTCGTGGTCACTTTTCGATTCTACACTATCACCATTTCACAAAAAAATAGTTCTTTGAGATTAGTATTTCTTCTTTGACAATCATGTTGACAACAAAAAATTGAAACGTGTACCTACTCGGTGAGCAAATAAAATTTTGCACTGCTAGTATCAGAATTGAATTACCTTCACAAAGATGTATGACACGACCCTCATTCCCCATTAAAATTATAGAGGGGGTTGCTCTGGGGAGTAGGGGGTTGAAGTATAACATATCTTCTTCTCGTCAAATGGTGCCCCCCTCCAAACAAAAATCGACGTGTCTCGGCGATTTTTTGTAAAATAATTTTTCTGGGAGTTATTGACGGTGGATAGTCGTGAGTGGACCACCCGGTATATCTCCAAAATGAAAGGAATTGTGTTGATTCCAAACTTTAGTTTAGCAAAGTTCTTGAAAAATGCCCCTGAAATAAATCTATTCTTACTAATATTAAAAAGTGGTGAGTGTCCGAGATTTCAGATGAAGTATTAATTCTAATTGAATTGCGGATTGTTCTAGTCCTCCTTGAACTCTGGATTTAAACTGACAAATATTAAAGGATTTTTTAGATGTTTTCCAAACCGGGTTATTTTTATATCTCGAAAGGAAATTTATGTATTCGATTGATGAAGTATAGATATGAATTTAACATGCTAATGGTACGTAGTTGGATGTTTAGAACGATGGAAGAACATTGTGTCAAAATTTGTGCAAAAGATGTATAAATATCATCGTTTGATAAAAAAAAAACATGGCGACTGCCATTACCTTCAGCAAACAGTGTGTTCCAAAGCAGTGTGACCACCATTTAGACCAGACAACATAAGCGGGAAAACATTTGTTGGCAAATGAGAAAACTATCAGTATTGAAAAAATATTGTAAATACGTGTTTTTGAAATGAGTGAGAGGAATCGTTGTCTTGTTCAAGTGCCTAAATGGACATTATGATAACAAAAAGGGCCGTCATCCCGAATCGCATAGATGCAAAATCGCTTACCGACATAAATATTGAGAAACTTCAATTTTAATAAAAACTGACTTGACTGTATGGCATTTTCAGGGGTGTTTTATTTATGCTCATTTTTGTAATTTAATTTACGGTTAAAAACCGTAAATTTTGTAATCTGCACAACCTCCTTTGGAGGCGTGCGTGACATTTTGGAGAGAGGTAAGCATCTCCTTGTTATGAAAACATAGCAAGGAAGATGCAAAACCGCATACCTACATACTCCCAACCCCATTTCATATTCCTTACCCCTGACTTTTCTTTACAGAAGACAAGATCAAATATTGTTCAATTGAATATTGAATAGAAATATTTTTTTGTGAATTGGAAAATCCACGATAAAAATGATTTTATGTACAGTCTGTTCATATTTTCAAACAAATAAATCAAATATTGATTATGAAATGTATTGCAATTATTTGTTATGAGAAAATCCGTACTACTTTTTAATTGAATCCGAAAGTGTTGATTTGGCTATCCGTTCAAGAATATCCGTACAAAGTGATGTGGTCTAATTATCAATTTCCACGGGAAATGCGCATTTCCGTTGTTTTCTCTTATATTTTCATTTCGAGCGAATATAAGTGTATCACGTCTAAAAATTCAAATTTCAGATTATGTGTCTGTGTGTTGATCGACTCAATATTCGTGGCTAATAAAAGACTGAATTTCTTATTTACACTTAAAGAATAAAATAAGAACACAATAATGCCCTTCTGTCAATCAAATACATCAATCATAGTTCACTGTTAAAATATCGCGTTCGCCATTGTTGAATTTCACTGTACAATAACAATACTTTCACTTCTGAAACAACAACTATTCTTAACGGTAGTTCGTCGACCCTGCTCGAGATCGCTAGATTCGTTCTGTTTATTCTAGAGAATTTTTTTGAAATTATGCGTCAGCGGCTAGACATAATAGTATGCAGTAGCGTACGGTATTCACAACAAGTTGTATTGATAATATCTATCTATCTGAGTAACCGTCTACAGTGTGTCGGTTTGAATCATGTCAAATCTGATTACAAAATGGTCAAGTATGGGGTTCCCCAAGGTACAGTGTTAGGGCCACCATCATTCGTCATCTTTGTAAAGTAGAACCAGAAATCTAAGAAGGTCGTAAATCACCAACCACTTGAGTTATCAGCAGGCGGTGGATTCTACGCAGAGTTGTACCTGCCCTAGCCATTAAATTTTGTTTTATAGGTAGGTATAATGATATTGGGTTAAGATAATTATTAAGAAAAATCGCTTGAATATAATTGAGAATTGTTTATTTATATATAATATATGATAATAATTAATATAATTATATTATATTATATAATAATATATGATATACCTAATTAATGTAAAATGTCAAACTTTATACTTTATAAAAAGTTCAGTTTCTCGATAAAAGGTATTTATAAACAAAATTACTCACGAAGATCAGTTTTACTTTCACTGTCGTCATCCAAATTGATAATAAACTTTTCTTTGGGAATTTTTTCTATATCCATATATGACTTTTCCACCTTTTTAATATGGGAAACACACTTGGCCCAGCTGCTATCAGGAATGTTTGCAGTTTCTGTTTGAATAAGAGCTACCACAGTTGAACTTAAGGTTGGAGAAGTATTATTTCTTCGAACTGCTGACTTAAGCTGATGCCATATATGTTCAATTGGGTTAAACATACAGTAATAAGGAGGAAGTCTGAGCACCGTATGTCCCAAGATTTCAGCCAATGAATCACAAAAATATTTCTTTTTTATCGAATAACTTCGTAAAACTTCTAGTAACTGTTTTTTGTGTACTTTTCCTTATAGTACATATTATTATTCAACATATATTCTTGTATAGTGGCTTTGGTGTCATTTGAACATGGTGATTTATCTAGTCTTCGACTGTGGTAGCTCCATGACGATAATACGGTTGGGTGGAAATTTGGTATGAGTTTATTTTGGAACCAGTCTTCAAATAATTCGGCTGTAGTATCATCATGATAATCGACTAAAGAGTCCTTAATATTCTTTGCCGATAAAGACAACGCATTTGGTATAAAACCATTTTCGGTTCCTGCGTGAATGATCGTAATGCGTTTTCCTTTATTAGACTGCGCATTAGTTTGGCACAAGTCAGATGAGTCTACCCAAGTTTTGTTTGGAATATCGTGTGTATCGAAGAAGTTTCATCCAAATACACTACTGTTCTACCATATTCTCTAAATTCGTTTATTGCCAATCAATCTTCAAATCTCCATTTTCTTAAGCGCACAGATTCTATTAAGATTTTTCTGCTACTAGTGAGTTTTTTAAATTTAAATCCGTTTTGTAAAAGAGACTTCCTTAAAGTCTCTTTGCAACACTGGATACCTGTTTCATTCTTTTTAAGCCGTTGCATTAAAATATCTTATGTAGGCACAATTTGCTCTTTATACAAGGCATACATTGTTCTTCGAATTATATCTACATCACAGCCATCTAGTTCTTGAACCGCCTCGAGTCTTTACGTTTCCTTCTTTTTAAAATAGGGTTACTTACTATTTTAAACACTGTGGAATACGGCGTTTTTGTTAAAGAAGCACTTTCTTGCACAGCTTGATCCTTGGACATTCCACGTTCCAGAAGGGAAGTATAAACATTTATTATGATTTGTTTCCCATGAGGGTGTAACATTTGTCGACTAGTGGTACTACGACCACCAGTTGAAGTACTAGCCCATGGACGCCACATTTTTCACGACACAAAAATCGAATAGACACTTTAAAATAGAGACAACTGATTATTAGGTAGGTAATGACGAAATGTTGTTTAACTTTCCCCCTTTTATTTCTGAAATTGGAAAGCGGTCAGTTCTCAAAACAGTCTTGTATTCCAAATCTGTTAGGTAATTTATTTTGTAACCGTTAATAGCCCATTAGTACTGAAAGTCTGGTGGCCAGGTAAGTAAATTTTATTATTTACACATATTTAAGCATATTCTTACCAAGGGTTCTAAATCAACCTTACGAGATTTTTTATTATCAAATAAATTTAAATACAAAACTCAACAAAAGCCAAAAATAATGGAGAGCCCACTATTATTAAAATGCCAAACTATTTCATGAGATATTTTAATCCGGACCTGGGAATCTTTTAAGGGACACACATTTTTATTGCTTATCTATATTTCGAACAATAGGTAATAATGAGGGTCGTCGGCTAATATTGATCTACGACCTTCTTAGATTTCTAGTTCTACTATAAACGATACTTGAATGACAGCAAATGCATCTTGTTTGCTGATGATACATCATTCATAACCTCAGAATATACAGTAACAAACTTGACACACTCGACATAAGAACTAGAAAACAAGACAGAAAATTGGTTCTCAGCAAACAACTTGAAAATAAACACAAATAAAACACAGATATTATTTTTTTCAAAAAAAACGACTCCTGGTACTAACAGTGAATCAGAAAATAGTGCAAAGTTGTTAGGAATAACAATAGATGACAAACTAAGCTGAAAAAGTCATATCGATCACTTGAGCAGCAGATTATCTAGCACCATATTCCTACTACGGCAATTGAAAAGTATCACCAATTTGTCTACACTCAGAACAGTATATTTTTCCATGTTCCACTCCACAATGAGCTATAAAATAATCCTCTTGGCAACTCAGGGTATGCCTTGAATATTTTTCGACTCCAGAAAAAGGCAATGCGTATAATTGCACATGCTGAATATCGTGAACATTGCAAACCAATCTTCATTGACTCAGGGATATTGTCCCTTCCTTCACTCTACATTTATCACACGCTCATCGAGATACACAAAAATGTTGACAGCTTCACCCTTCAATCAGATATCCATAAGTATCCACGAGACAAGCAAATCACATCCAAACACCACGCTATATATATATATATATATATATATATATACTTCCAGTTATACAGTGCTTCTCAAAAGTCCCTCCCCCCCTCTTATTTTTGGAACGATTATACATAAACAAGTGAAATTTGGAAACTGAATATTAAAGGTTGTAAACTTCCCTACTAGTGATGATAGATGACGAAATCGTCAAAGATGACGTCACAAGGCCATTGTGACCAATAATTTTAAATGGAACCCTACAGCAAGCGACATCTCTTTTAAAAGGTATCGAAAAAACCTATTCAATGATACTAATTTTGTTTGTGTTTATGGCAGTTTTGGCAACTCGCTTTTAAAAAACGCAAAGGTGTGATGAATTAAATCAGTTAATACTAAAATTCCAAATTCAAGCTCCGCCTCTGGATAGTTGTCAAATAAGTTGACGTTTTTGTTAGTATCCCTAATTCGACATTTTTGTAATTGTCCAAGTTTTTGTACATTTAATAATTTGTGTTTTGTTGATCGAACGTTTAACTGTTTTAGCAGCTTTTGGTACTTTTAATATTTTTGTACATTTTAATAATTTGTTAAACTGTTGTGAGCCGAACGTTTAAGTGCTTCAAGAAGTGAAATGGTACGTGCTTTAGGTGATAAAGTAGCAGCGATCCTAATTCTTAAGGGAACCAAAAGATAATATTCATGCAGCAGAACTTTTTAAGGAGAGGTTTCCCGATCGCCCCGTTTCGAGGACTTATTTAAGAGAGCTTCTTCGTAAGTTTGAAACAACGGGTAGTATTAATGATGCGAAAACCCAAATTTCTGATGAGAATTTTTTTTTTATATATTGGCAGAAGTAATAGTTAATCCTACTTCTTCAACAACTCACGTTGCATCTACCTGTGAAGTCAGTCGAAGTACAGTACATAGGGTGTTGAAAAAAAAACAAATTTCATCCATACAAATTGAAAATGGTTCATCAACTCTCAGACGACGACCCAGACCGAAGACTAGAATTTTGTGAAAATATGAAAACTAAAATTAACCAACAGCCAGACTATGTCAAAACAATTTGTTTTAGTGACGAAAGTACTTTCTATCTAAATGGAAATGTAAATACACAGAATGTGAGGTATTGGAGTGACGCAAATCCTCACCTGTTTCGTGAAACACATACCCAATTTCCCCAGAAGGTGAATGTTTGGGCGGTATCCTGGGAAACCACATCGTTGGGCCTCTTTTTTCAAATACTAATTTAACTGGTGAGGTTTATCTGGAGCTGTTGCAAAACGCAATAGAACCGTTAATCCTTGAAATTTTGGAAGATAATCCAGATAAATTCGGCAATTTGGAAATAACATGCCAACAGGATGGTGCTCCTCCACACTATTACGGTGCAGTAAGACGGTATTTGGATGAGGAGTATCGTGGTAGATGGATTGGACGATGAGGTTCAACGGAATGGCCAGCTCACACCTTTGTTTTTTTTTCTGTGGGGGTACTTTAAATCGAAGGTTTACGCCACTGAACCTGACAATATTGACGTTTTAAAACAACGTATTGTTGCAGAATGTGAGGCTGTTTCCGCAGACACATTTGCAAAAGTACGAGAAGAGTTTAAAAATAGGATATTTCACTGTCAGGAAGTAAATGGAGGTCACTTCGAGCAATTTATTTAAGTAGATTCTGATTCTTAAATCTGTAATGAATATAATACTGAATGGAATTTAAATTTTAATGTTTACTAATGAGCCATCAAAACTGCCATAAACACAAACAAAATTAGTATCATTGAATAGGTTTTTTCGATACCTTTTAAAAGATGTGTCGCTTGCCGTAGGGTTCCATTTGAAATTATTGGTCACAATGGCCTTGTGACGTCATCTTTGACGATTTCGTCATCTATCATCACTAGTAGGGAAGTTTACAACCTTTAATATTCAGTTTCCAAATTTCACTTGTTTATGTATAATCGTTCCAAAAATAGGAGGGGGGGAAGGGACTTTTGAGAAGCACTGTATACATAATGTACTACCGGTCACAATAAAATCTGCGGGAACTCGTTCAAAAAATGTTTTTATTCCATTGAAGAGTATTTGTCAACAATCGCTGACATAAGTGAATTTTTATCACTGGTTTCTGATTTCTCTAGTTTCGTATATTATTAGTCAAGAAATATATACAGGGTGTTAGTGAATAAGTGTGACAAACTTCAGGAGGTGATTCTGCATGAAAAAATAATGATAGTTTGCTATATAACTTTTGTCCGTAAATGCTTCGTTTTTCTTAAAAACTGACTATTTATTTATTGCTCTGAAACCGGTCGACATATGCAGATGAAATTTGGTGAGTTTTAAAAGGTAGTTATTGCGCATTTTTTGACATGCAATTAAGAATTTTATGTTCATCATTGGCGCGCATACATGTAATGATCCCAATTTTTTTGAAGAAAAAAATAGTACACCACTGAGATATTTCAAATTAAAAGATCATGATTGAATTCCTCGTTCAATTTGTGACAAAAAAAATCTCTGTTGCATTTTTTTCGTATGGGGCGCCGTTTTTATGCAAAAAAATAAAACATCTTAACTTGTATTTTTCATTTCTTTAATACATTATCAAGAACTATCTAATACAATATCGTTAAACCAGAACAATAAGAGAAAATAACACTAATAAATAAATAGGCGCAAAGCTACAACAAATGTTCGAAATGACCTCCCTCAGACGTGATACAAGATTCAACACTTCGCCTCATTGATTGTCGTATTCGCCCAAATATTCCTGGTGTATTTCTTATTGTCTCACAGCCGCCTATAATTCGATTCCTCAGGTCTTCAACATTTTCGACGGGAGTGGAATAAACTAATGACTTAAGAAAACCCCAAATGCAAAAATAAGGAGGATTTAAATCCGGAGATCGAGCAGGCCAATGTTCCGTACCTCCCCTACCTATCCAACGATTTGGATATACTGTATCTAAGTGATTACGTACAATAATGCTAAAATGGACTGGTGCACCATCATGCATGAACCAGAAGTGTTGTCTCAGTTGTAGAGGAATTTCTTCAAGAAGAACAGGTAAATGTTCCTGTAGGAAATTAAGGTAAGAGTCGCCTGTTAGTCGTTGTGGGAGAAAATATGGACCGATTAAATGATCATAAAGTACCCCAAGCCATACATTTACTGAAAACTGATGCTGAAAATGAGCTTTAAAGATTCCATGTGGATTTTCCTCAGCCCAGAGGTAATTGTTATGGAAATTTGGTATACACTGCCGTCCAAAATTAGCCTCGGCAGTAAACAAAACGCCATTTAGAAAATTAGGAATTTGAGCGATTTGATGAAGAATTCAATGGCAAAAAACTAGGCGAGGAAAAAAAGCCTCTAGGTAGTAGAGCTTGCACACGTTGAATATGAAACGGATACAATTGCTGTTCTTGACAAATGACAAATACGCGTTAAGATGTTTAATTTTTTTGCATAAAAACGGCGCCCCATACGAAAAAAAGTCAGGAGAGATTTTTTGTCTCAAATTCAACGAGAAATTCAAAATTGATTTTTAATTTGAAATATCTCAGTGGCGTACCATTTTTTTCTTGAAAAAAATTGAGATCATTACCCGTGTGCGCGATGAACATAAAATTCTTAATTGCATGTCAAAAAATGCGCAATAACTAACTCTTAAAAATCACCAAATTCCATTTTCATATCTCGACCCGTTTCAGAGCAATAAATAAATAGTCAGTTTTTAAGAAAAACTTCAACTTCTTGGAAAACGAAGCATTTCCGGACAAAAGTTATATAGCAAACTGTCATTATGATGTAGCAGTAGGAGAAGGAGGTCGCAGTGCATCTGTCACCACCTACTATTACCATTACTGACTAATTGAATATTTTTTTTAGTAACATGAAATAATTTGCTAAACGAAGTAATTTATCGAGACAGACTAAATTTACCCTTCCTCGCTCGTGATTGGATTTATGTTTTTTTGGGTTGTGGAAATTTATAAACCCAGAAAAAAAAACGCTACTATTTTTTATGCATAATAAAGTTTATTTCAAGAGTATATGCTTTTTGCCATTTTTTTCTTATGTTGTTTCTCCCGAGCAAAATCGTATGGATGCCTATCTCATTAAGCCAAAAATAGAAAATTCAAAAATGGCTCCAACAGTTTTCTTTGAATACATACGTGCCATATTTTTCGAAAGACAATATGATTATGATTGTTTGATTAGAAATGTGACTACAGACATGTTTTTTGTTTAACACATTGGACGATGACAGTTATGTGTCGAAACGAAGGTGTACTGCTTTTGAACATCTTCATATACATATTATTTACTAAATGCAATTATTTAGATATAGACCAGGGCCAATCATTTTTGAAACAAAAAAAATTCTTAGCAGTATCTGGATGGTCGGAAAATTTAGGGTGAATTGACTGAGTAAAAGTTCTGGAAGGGGGGTAGGGGTATCTAAATATACGTTTTCAGGGTTGGATATTGGTTTTTTACGATTTGTGGGTGAAATATGCACCCTATTGAGAAAAGTTCAATGTAAAAGTTGTAGATTCTAATCTAAAACTTTTGTATTAATCATTTCTCAACATAACCTCAAAATTAACGAGAAAAACGCTAAAAACAGTTTTTCTTGTTTTTAATCTTTATCTCCCGCAAAACATATTTTTCAATGATACTTGGTGAAAACGTTGTTTTTTGTGTTTTAAATAAGCTGTAATTTTTTCAAAGCAAAATATTTATTTTTCAATTGTAACGAATTTAAATTAAAAAAAAAAGACTAATTTTCAATAAAAAAAGTTGGTTTACACATTTTTAATTTTTTAATTTTATCAGTGCTCATTTTCTTTGTTGAAACCTCGACTTTAAGATGGCATAAAATATATTGTTTGTATGGAAAAATATTGTCAAGTATGAAAAATATTACCCGATAGAAATATAGTGTAACGAACCTAGGCCGGACCTGTCGCCTCACACGTTGCCATCGACAGCGATGAGATCATCCCCGGAGATATTCGAGAACCATCCAGTCGCTCTTCCGCGGAAAACAACGGTCAATATTGGAAACAATTGGAACATGCCGTCGCCAACTGCCGGAATTCGAAAGATCGGGAATCCTGTGACGGAGATAAATAGGTAGCCCTCAAGATGGCACGGACAGTCTGAACGAGCCCATACGATCGAGCTATACAGTGGCGTAGTAATATAAATTGAGTTGTAGATTAAGTGTGAAATAAATTATTAAAACCAAGTTAAGTTTATTTACGTTACAATTGGTGTCGGAAGCGAGATTTTGAAAATAAACAAGTGATCGTGGAGTGGATAGTCAGAAAAATAAATTGATAGACCTTTTTGTACGCCAAAAATAGACAGTGGGCCGGTTTTCGCGAAGTGGACAATTGTGCGTGGGAATATAAACTGCTACACTGTTCGCGTGAAACAGACAATAGACTGGTGGCCCGTGGAAAAGAATTCGCGAAGTGAATTTTTAACAAACTGATAAACTTTTCGTGTAAAACAGACTGATACCTCGTCAAAGACAAAATGTGTTCAAGAAAAGTGCGCCTTGCGGATTTGAAGGTAGCGGAATTGAAACAGGAATTGGAGGAAAGGGAACTGGAAACAACAGGTAAAAAGCAAGTACTCCAGGAAAGACTTGCAGAAGGACTTATACAAGAAGGTGAGGACCCCGAAACATTTTTATTCGAAGTTCCCGGAGGCGATTTAAGTTTGGTAATGAATAAACTCGAAGAAACTACTAAATCCGTGAAAGAAGAACTGCAACAAAATTCGAGAAATCTGGAAGAGAAGCTTGAAGAAAATTCTAGAAATCTGGAAGAGAAGCTTCAAGAAAATTCTATAAATCTGGAAGAGAAGCTTTCTAGAAATCTGGAAGAGAAATGGTAAAAAATATAGAAGAAAGAATGGGAACCGTTGAGACAGAGATAGATAAAATTAGGGAGCAAATGAACACGGAGGTAGATAAAATAAAGGAAACGATCAGTAAGCTGGAAAAACGAATTAATAGTGCGCCCTCCACAGAGATGGTTAACGAAAATGCAATGCTGGACTTGAGTTTGAACTTGGATAAAGTTCAAGAGGGTATAAAAGATGTCAAGGTCATTTCTGAAATAGGGAAGCTTTCCATGAAGCCGCCTCAATTCGACGGAAAAACTCCATGGGAAAATTACCGCCGACAGTTTGAAGCAGCGGCCAAAGCAAATGGATGGAATGCAGGGGAAAGAGCTGTAGCACTAACACTTGCATTACGTGGAGAAAGCGACGAATATTCTACAAACTCTTACCGCCCAAGAACAGGAGGACTATGATCAGCTGATTAAACATCTAGAATTACGATATGGCCAGGCCCATTTGGAACACGTATACCACTCCCAACTGAAAAATCGCTGCCAGAAATCGGGCGAATCCTTACAAGAATTCGAAGCTGACATTGCACGCTTGGTTCGTCTCGCATATCCAGCCACACCGGAAAATGTAATGGAGCGATTAGCGGTTCAGGCATTCTTGGATGGACTCCGTGACCAAGAAACCAGACAAGCGTTGACACTAGCTCGTCCAACACATCTCGTAGACGCACTGGCACGCGCTTTGGAATTTGAGGCAGCAAAGCAATCCTGCAAAAACCAAAGTAAAGTTCGAAGTATTGAAGAAGACTCACAGGAGCATGCTGACTTGGAAGCTGCCATAAGAAAAGTGATGAAGGAAGTTTTGCCTGAGAAAAGACAGATAAGATGCTGGAATTGTGGCAAAATTGGACATGTGCGTAGCAAATGTCCAACATTCGAAAACACGACTCCGATGCAGGAAAACTAAAGAAGGTCGACGAGAAGGGGGAATCGTCGGCCTGTGTCCAGCAAGCCCGGTTAACAACGCATATGTCGCTATCCTGAAACGACAGAACAGAGGTGTTTTCGTAGACGGTCTCATCAATAACGAGCCTTGCACCATGCTGCTAGATACAGGTGCGACTAGGACAATTCTCGGACCTTCCTTTGCCAGAACACCGGAACGAATTGAACCGACAACTTGGAAGCTACGCACAGCAACAGGGGAGCCAGCTACTGTATATGGCGAGCTACCGATTGAAATAATTTTGGGCAGCACTAAAGTGAAACATCAGGCACTTGTAGCGGACATCGAAGACGATGCAATCATCGGAATGGACATCATGAATTCCAGAGGGTTTGAATTGGATTTCAAAGACGGCGTCCTACGTGTCAACGGAGAAGAGCTGGTACTTCATGGGAGAAGTGAAGAGTTGATCCGTGTGCTGTTGGCTGAAGATGTAAGCGTACCTGAGAGGGCTGAAACCATTCTGGAGGCTCGCCTGGACGGGAGTGCGAGCAGTGGAGACGTGATGATGTTCGAGCCCAAACTTCATGATGAGAAAATTGGACGAGGGATTGCCCTAGGGAAAACCCTGTTACGTGCTGAAAAATTTGTACCGGTAAGGGTCATGAATGTCAATTACTTTCCAGTGACCTTAAAGAAAGGAACAATTTTAGGGCACTGCTCGTCAGTTTCATCTGTGATCCGGGGCGTACGAGGTACGATTAGCCAACCCAACAACTTGCCCACAGAACTAGAAAAATTAGTTGCCATCTCTTCCAAGACATAAAACCAGCTCAACAGCCCAAACTAAGAGATTTAGTCAAAAGTACCAAGACATCTTCGATACCGGACAAGGAAAAGGGGTCGAGCTAATGTGGTCCAGCACAAGATTGATACTGGGGTGCCCGACCGATCCGGCAATCAGCAAGAAGACTGCCTCTTGCCAAGAAGGAAGAGGCTGACAAAATAGTCAGCGATATGGGAAAAGAAGGAGTTATCGAACCATCTGACAGTCCCTGGTCCTCTCCAGTCGTACTGGTGAAGAAAAAGGATGGATCGACACGCTTTTTGTAGACTATCGCCAACTTAATAATGTCACGAAGAAGGACAGTTACCCTCTCCCGAGAATAGATGACACCCTAGACACGTTGGCTGGTTCCACGATTTTCTCGACCCTTGATCTGAAGAGTGGATACTGGCAAGTAGAACTTGCTCAGGAAGATCGAGAAAGACTGCTTTTACCATCGGCTCAGGATTGTGGCAGTTCACCGTTATGCCATTCGGGCTCTGTAATGCTCCGCCAAATTCGAAAGATTGATGGAGACGGTGCTGAAGGGACTCTCATGGAACACGTGTCTAGTGTATCTCGACGACATAATTGTGGTCGGCAGATCGTTCGAGACCACGTGAAAAACTTGGAGGAAGTATTCCTGCGACTGAGGAACTCGGATTGAAGCTGAGCCCTAAGAAATGCCATCTGTTCCAAAAAGAAATTACGATACCTCGGCCACGTTGTCTCTGGGAAGGAGTAGCAGTGGATGACCAGAAGATCAAAGCTGTTAAGGATTGGCCCATCCCAAAGACATTCACCAACTTCGAAGTTTCCTTGGTTTATGCACATACTATCGCCGATATGTGCTGGGATTCGCCAACATCGCTAAACCACTGACCAGGCTCACGGAGGGCCAAACAAAGTTCCAGTGGTCGAAGAATGTCAAGACTCATTCAGGAAGCTGAAAGGAGCTTTGATCAACGCACCTGTACTGAGCTATCCCTACCCAAAGGGAAATTCATTTTGGATACGGACGCCAGCAACGTGGGACTTGGAGCTGTCTATCTCAGATCCAGGAGGGACAGGAGAAGGTCATTGGTTATTTCAGCAAGACGCTTAGCAAACCAGAGCGCAATTACTGTGTCACCAGGCGAGAGCTGTTAGCTGTTGTAAAGGGAGTGGAGCACTTCTACAAGTACGTGTATGGAAGAAGATTCCTGTTGAGAACTGACCATGCAGCTCTCAAATGGCTCTTACAGTTCAAAAATCCTGAGGGTCAAGTAGCACGTTGGATCGAGACTCCAAGAATTCGATTTCGAGATCGAACATCGAGCCGGAACTAGTCATAAGAATGCAGATGCCTTGTCGCGAAGACCATGTCCAGATGATTGCTCACATTGCCGACGAGCAGAAGAGAAAAGCAACACTTTGTAGAACCGCGGCAATGGATGACAACTGGAATGACAGCAAGATCCAGAAAGACCAAGAGAGACCCCGACCTTGGCTTAGTCGTCAGCTGGAAGAAGGGCAATCGAAGACCATCATGGCGGAAGTCGCAGGTTACTCGCCGGCTGTTAAGTCCTTTGGGCACAATGGAACTCTCTTATTCTGGACAATGGGATCCTGAAACGTGTGCTGGAGGCCGATATTGGTGGGGAAGACGGAGCGCCAAATAATTGTTCCCAGGAACAGAGAGAGGAAGTGCTGCGGAAATCCATGATGGAGTCGCCGGAGGACATCTGGGAGTGACGAAGACCCTGCAGAAAGTGAGGCAACGGTTTTACTGGGCCAATTGTCAAGCTGACGTCCAGGACTGGTGCAGGAAGTGCGCTGTATGCGCTGCTAGCAATGGACCTCGAATACGACCCAAGGCCCCGATGCGTCAGTACAACGTAGGCAGCCCGTTCGAGAGAATCGCCATTGACATCGCCGGCCCGTTTCCCGTATCCGACCACGGGAATAAATACATCCTTGTGGCAATGGACTACTTCAGTAAGTGGGCGGAAGCCTATGCCCTGCCCAACCAGGAAGCCATCACCGTCGCCGACGTCTTGGTGAAAGAGTGGATATGTCGATTCGGTATTCCAATGGAGCTGCACTCGGATCAAGGCAGAAATTTCGAATCAACCTTTTCCAAGAAATATGTCTACTGCTGAACATCCGCAAGACAAGAACCACGGCCCTACATCCGCAGTCCGATGGAATGGTGGAACGGATGAACAGGACGATCAACCGCCACTTGTCCAAAGTTGTCTCTGACATCAAAGAGACTGGGACCAGTATCTTCATTTGTTCCTGATGGCCTATCGATCCGCAGTACACGGAGTCAACCGGTCAAACTCCTGCTAGTATTATAATGGGCCGAGAACTGCGACTGCCCTTTTGACCTGAAGTTTGGGATACCGCCAGGACAAGACACTGCGGGAAGGACTACGTCAGCAAACTTCGGCAGAGAATGGACGACATCCACGAACGAGTCCGGTTGAACATCCAGAGTGCCAGCGATAAAATGAAGAAGACCTATGACATCAAGGCCGACGCTGGAGGATTTAAGGTTATGACCTGGTTTGGCTGTACAACCCCAAACGTCGTCGTGGACTATCACCAAAGTTGCGGAACTCGTGGGAAGGCCCGTATAAAATCGTGAAAAGGATAAACGACCTTGTGTACCGAATCCATAAGCCACCCGGGAAACCAAGGGTCGTCCATTTCAACAGGTTGGCCCTTACGCTGGAAACCATGACCAAGTTTGCACCCTCAAGCCACCGGAGGATGATATGACGTTCGAAGTTTATGTCCTTGTATTCAAACGGGCAGAAAGTTCTACATGGGGTTACTAGAGAGGAGTCACGAGACCTTTTCGAGGTGCCTGCTGACTACACTAGCGCACTGTGTGGCAGAAGATCTTCGAATGTCCAGGGGCATCGCCGTAGTGTTCTCCAAGAATTTGGTCAACTCCAAACACTGCGGGGCAGAATCCAGAGTTGGTGGGGTGCTACAGTTGAAGAAAGGCCAGAGAAACATCTACTACCTAGTTACCAGAGGCATTCCCAAAATAAACCGTCCTATGAAGATGTCTGGAAGGTCTCACCAAACTAAGAATCTATGGTGGACCAGAATCTGGCGGATCTGCAATTCCCAAAACTATCCCGTGGTATTGATGGGTTGGACTGGAGGTCATAAAAAGTATGCTGGAGGGATATTCAGATCCCCGGCGTCAGGTTTTTGGGTTTTCTGTAACCCTCTTCCACGACCGATCCGAAGACCGTGGGTGTTACTTCCCTCAACCCCGGTAGTAGGGGGGTACAGAAACGTCACCCCCAAAAGGGTGAAATTTCGGGACAGGAAAAGTCTTTAAAAAGGGGCAATGAACGAAGCCGGACCTGTCGCCTCCACGTTGCCATCGACAGCGATGAGATCATCCCCCGGGGATATTCGAGGGAAAACCCGTCGCTCTTCCGCGGAAAAAAACGGTCAATTTGGAAACAATTGGAACATCCTGCCAACTGCCGGAAATTTGAAAAATCGGGAATCCTGTGACGGAGATAAATGGGGGCCCTCAAGATGGCCGGACAGTCTGAACAGCCCGTCGAGCCATCAGTGGGGATAATATAAATTTAGTTGTAGATTAAGTGTGAAATAAATTATTTAAAACCAAGTTGGTTTATTTACGTTACAATGGGAATCATTTCTTTTCAAAATTCAAATTAAATTTTCCAGACCGAAGGGTAAAATTTAAAACATAATTAAGCCCCGAGTTGAAATTCCATAGTTCATTTATTTATTAGTAATTATATTATATCCCTTTATGGAAATAATTTTTCCTGCATTTCAAAAATTCATCACCGTTCATTGGGGTTTGGCAATTCAATTCCTTTCTGAATGGCCCAAAATGATTCTGCAATAGGCACCCAAAAAATCATGACTCAACGATATTTTTT